>JASANV010001544.1:0-133248 GCA_030849715.1 Trypanosoma mega | reverse complement strand
AGAAGTCCCGCTCCGATCGCGCCAAGCTCCTCATGGCCGCCCACGTCTACAAGAAGGAGGCTGAGCACACGAAGTAAGTTGTCACATGAGTAATTCTTTATTTATTCTTTTTTTGGTGTTTTGTTTTTGTTGTCGTGATGTTTTACTTTGTTGGAGCATTAATTTCATTAACTTACGAGTAAATATATATATATATATTCTCTCTCTTTTTTTTTTTTGTCTCGTTGTCATACTTGCTGCGTTGCGCTGTTGTGTTTTTGGTTTTTTAAACGTTTTTTTTTTTTGCTTTATGTATGTACTATCTTATGTTTTGTCAATTCTTTCCCCCCCCCTTTTTTTTTTGTGAGCATATTTTGTTTTTGTTTGGTGGCTTTTCAATATTGTCCATCCGGAAAAGATATTTAGGCCAAACGAACCTCTTTGGTGGAAGTCGGCGCCACGTGAGGGATGGGGGTTTGTCGTCTTTGTGCCGTTGCTGGTGCCCCTTCGGCGGTGGCTTTTGCGGCGCTTCCGCCTTTGGAGGACGCGTTGCACAGTGCTGCGCTTTCCGCGCGTGCGGCCCAACTCCACCCGAGGCATCGTGCACCATACGTTCTCTCACGTGTGGCGGCATCATCGGCGTTGACGTTTGTTTACGGTGCGCCGATTGCGTTTGTTGGTGACCGCTCCGACGCCTTGCGGTTTGGGGCGCGCCTTTCGATTGCCCACGAGGATCACGTTGGTGCGGCCATCGCATGGCCGAATGGCGCCGCGCTCGTTGCCGCGGTGGATGTGGTGGATGTGGCGCAAGTGGCCCGTTTGTCCTCCCGCTATTCGCACTTCGCTGCGCGGATGCTGCCCGGGTGCGAGCCGTTTTGTCTTTCCTGCAATGCGGCGGCGGGGATGGCGGCTGCATACCGTGCAGACCCCGCGACTGCTGTGATGGCGCAGCACTGGGGTCTCCGAGAGTGCTGCGTGAAACTTGTTGGGATCATTGGCCGAAGTTTTTCACTCGCATGTGTCTATCGGCCAAAGGCGTCATTTCCTCCCGTCTTTGAGGCACGCGTTGTTGGTGAAGAGGCGGCAGCCATGCGGCGTGCGGGGCTGCAAACGCATCTTACTGTCACCACACTCCCAATATCGGTGGATTTACCAAACCATGCTTCAAAGACATACGCCATCATTATGGCCACGTGTGAAACCGAAGAAAGAGGAAAGTAGCTAATATACATCTTTATACAATATAAATCTACATACACATTAAGATATTTACGGCCCATACGCACACGTACACATCTATATTTCTCACACATACCTGCATATACAGTTGTTCATGTAAACGTACAGTTGCAAAAAAAAAAAAAACAACAACTAATGTACACCTATGGCATGCTCATTAAACTGACTCACTAATTTCCACGCACACAGGGATTAAAAAAAGAAAAAAAATTATTTTTATTGTACCAAAATAAGGTCTTTTTTTTTTTTGATATTCCGTCAACAAAAAATACACGAACCAAATCCTTATTTTTGTTCGTCTGCGTCAATGTCATTTTTACTTTCTTTTTACCTTACAAAATTAACAAACAAATAATCCCTAATCTAAAAATGTATATACAATTATACCTATAATACCTCAATATACATCACAGTAAGCAAGCATCACTTCTACCTCGAACTTCGAGTAAAAAAGAAAAATCGGAAGAAAAGGATATGCCCGCAAAGAACGCTGCAAAGGCCCCCGCACCAAAAGCCGCTCCCAAGGCTGCCCCGAAGCCCGCCGCCCCGAAGCCGGCTGCCCCAAAGGCTGCGCCGAAAGCTGCCCCGAAGCCGGCCGCTCCGAAGGAGACGAAGCCGCGCGCCGCCGCCGGCAACCACAACGGCGTGTACGTGAAGAACTGGGGGCAAGGATCGGTGAGCGATGCGAAGGCCGTCTTCGGCGCCGCGGGCAAGGTGACCCACGTGAGCATCCGCCGCCGCCGGTACGCGATCGTCTTCTTTGACAGCGCGGCGGCGGTGAAGAAGGCGATTGACCTCTTCAACGAGAAGGAGATCCTCGGCAGCGTGGTGACGGTGATTCCCGCCAAGACGAGCCCGAAGCCCGACCCACACGAGAACTCGTCGGTTGTGTTTGTGTCCCCCATCTTCCGCACGTCGACGACGAAGAAGCAGATCCTCGAGCTCTTTGCCGGCATCAAGGTGCTGCGCCTGCGCACGTACCGCAACAACCACGCGTACGTCTACTTTGACTCCGCGGCCACCGCAAAGCGCGTGGTGGAGGAGAAGAACGGCAAAGAGTTCCGTGGCAAGAAGCTGCTCGTCACCCTTTCCACGCGCTCTCTCGAAAAGGAGAAGTCCCGCTCCGATCGCGCCAAGCTCCTCATGGCCGCCCACGTCTACAAGAAGGAGGCTGAGCACACGAAGTAATGCATTGGTTTGCAATATAAATTTTTTTTTCGTTTATCTTCTGTTTTTTTTTTTAATAGGTCCATAACCTAAAGAACCGCGTTGTTTTCTCGTTGATATTATTTTTATCTTTGAGTATACGTTCAGTTGCTCTTGATTTTTTTTTGTTTTTACAGTTGTTTGAAGGAGAACCTTTTTTACTGTGCCTGTATTATTATTATTATTATTTTTTTACTTTTTATTTTTATTTTGGTATAACCGTTTATTGCATACGATTTTTGAGTTTGTAGGTTACAGACTTTGTGTGGTCTGGAGTATATCTATTTTTTTGTTTTTTGAAGATAATTAAAGTGTAACGATGGACTCCCTTGTGACACCTGTGCTCTCGTCTCCTTCGTGTAGTTCTCCCTTAACGGGGACTGTTGGTGGTGTTGCAGCATTTTCTCATATTAGTCGTGTGTATTACCGCGCCTCTGCCAAGGCGTACAATATGACGCGTTACGTTGCTGAGTCCATGCGGCTTGATGAGACTGTTGTGGCAACGGCCATGACGTACTGGCACACATTTGTTAACCAGCATGGTCTTAGAAAGGTGAATGAGGTTGTTTTGAGTGCCTCATGCGTTTTTCTGGCAAGTAAGGTGGAACACTTTAAGGTTCGCCTGTCACATGTCATTTCCCTTGTTTTCGAAGTTGGTGAGAAGAGTGAGGAGGCGGAGGGGTGGCGTCGTATGCTGCTCGAGACGGAGTTATTTGTTTGTCACACTATTGACTTTAACTTTCAGGTAACACACCCGGTGAGGTTCATACTTCAGCTTGTTCCCCCCACTGACACACATGTGCTCGAGTGCGCACATCGTCTTTTTCTCTTGTCGTACATTACGCCGCTCTCCATACGCGCGGATGCAACGGAGGTGGCGGAGGCACTTGTTTTTATCGCCGCCGATGGGGCTGGTCTACTCGACGCGTACGCCGAACGTTTCACGCATTGCACCATTGAGCGGCGCGAGGGTATTGTGAACCTTATGATTGAGGCCTTGGCAGTGATAAGGAAAAGCACAGGGTTGACAAAGATTGATGAGATGATCCATGCGCGTCGAAAGCGACTACGCGAAAAGGACTCATCCCGTCCATCTGTCGTTTACTCGAGTGGAAGTCTCGATGCGACGCCATCCGCGCTGAACGCTGACTAACGTGCTGCCACTTTTTTGCTATTCTAAAAGTACATAAATGGAAGAATAACATATATATATATATATATATATATATAGATGTATGTATGTATGTTTATATATGAGTTTATGCACATATACAATTTTTTTTTTTTGCTGTTTCCTGGACACGCCCTCAGTTGATGCCGTTCATATACATATACACAATGATACGAAGGGGCACTCGTCATTTTATAGATCCTTTTTTTTTTTTTCGGTGTGTGCGTCTTTTTTTTTTTTTTTGCCCCTCATTTTGATATTTATGTATGTTTTTTTTTTTTTTTTGGTCAACCATATTCTCTTTCTTTTTTTTTCTTATTGTTATTGCTTTCTCTTCTTTTTTCCACACTATACAGCCGCTTTGGGGGTAATGGCGCGTTTTGCCTGCGGTCCGACTGCCACATATGATTTACCGATTCCTGAGAGCGATGAGTGTGTTGTGGAGGTTGCGGCGAACCCCTCAGGTGACTGTCTCGCTGTTCTCACGCAGCGTCATTTGCATCTTTGGGTCTGTGCGCGCGATTTGGCGCATATGGGATTTGTTCCTCTCCCCCTCACACCCGGTGTAAGCGGCGATGAGGACGTGGCCACGCACCTCCTCTGGCACCCATGTGGCGAGAAGTTAGTTGTGTCGACACAACATCGTCGTCTTCTCTTCTACGAGTTTGGTATCTCAACGCTCGTGACGGATATTCTGTCCCCGGCGCACTATGACCACACACTGTGTCTCCCATCCGCTGCCCAGCGAGTGCGCTTTGTTGGGGCGGAGCGGCTTGAGGCGGGCCTTGTCACCACTCTCACCTGCAGTGGGTTAACCACTTTCTTTGCATGCACCACGGCTGGCGCTGTGTGTGTGGTTGGTTGGCTTCAGCAGCGGTTGCTACACACGTGGACCTGTCACGCCCTCAGCCGCGCTCCTCACACACTGACCTCATGCGATGGGGGCGGTAATGCTTTCGTTGGGACAATTGTCGACACGCATCACTCTGTCTCGTTGCGGCTTACAGCTTTCCTGCTTTCTGACGGTGTGGTTCTTCTTGTGCGGAGTAATGTGGGTAATGACTTTACTCGTGATAATGTTACTTTTACGGGTCGTTGTGCCCCTGCTACACTGGCGGTGCGTGTGGCTATGAATGCGCGCCACATGCTTCTCGCGATGGCCACACCAGGCGGTGATGCGCTCTGCAGCCGAATCAGTGATGAACTCACTCTCACACCGCGATGGAATGGTCTCAAGTGTCTTCGTGACAGTAGACGTGCGGGACCGGTAAGTAATTTGCACTGGAGTCCCGATGAGGAAAGTCTCGCCATTGGTTTCTATCACATGGGGTTTGTTGTTGTGCACCATTCCGGTTTTTGCGTCTTTGCCTCACTTTTCCCCTCTCCATCGTCTTCGTCCACGCTCTCGACGCCTGCTTCTGGGTGCGTGAATCTCTGCTGGGGAGCAAATAATCACCGCCTCTTTGCCGCCACACCAGATGCTATTTCTTTTGTGGTTGTTGAATTTCATACTCTTACCGCCACCCCGTCTGTTGATAGACGCGGTGCATTTACGCCCCTTCTTTCCTTTGGCACGAATGATGTACGTCTCGCGGGTTGTTCCCCCCTTGATGGGGCTCTTTCGTTGCGTGATGTGGTTCTACCTGCGTACTTATCCGAGCAGTGGCCCATTTCGTACGCTGCGATATGTGGTGATGGATCCGCTATTGTTGTAGCTGGAAGACGCGGATTCGCTATTTTTGACCGCCTCACGCGTCGTTGGCGCACCCTGCGCAGTCAGCGGGAGGAACGGGATATGAAATCTGTTGTAACACCTGCGTGGATTGGTCGTGCCGTACTCATCCTGGGAGTGCAACGTATTGCTGCGAGATCGTATGCACTTCTTGTGTATGCAAACACTCACCTTGATGCCGCTGCCCTTCTTGCCAACGCACCACTGGAGCACCGTCCAGTATTACTCAGCACATGCACAAGTAACGATAATATTCATAATGTGAATAAAAATACAAACTATGTGGCTTTGGTGGATAATAGTGACACCCTTTTGCTATGGTGCTGCACACTTGAATTATTGCCCAAGCAACGAGCAGGTTTGCTCTTAATATGCCGGATTACATTGCCAGCTCTATTGCGTTCACCTGTTGCATTGAAAGCAGTGAACCTATCATACCCTGATACTATGCTTCCATTGCTGCTGTTGGTGGATTCTCGCACACATTCCCTTGTGGCTATTGATCCAACAGAGGGAAATAAAACTAAATACAGTCATGTAAGTTGTGGCGAGGGAAGAATAGAAAAGGATAAGGAGCATACCTGTGAAGTGGAGGGGGGTTTTCGTACAGTCTTGTTGTCTCATGGTGGTGTATATGGTTTCTGGCACGACGCCTCTGTCCCGCTTAATGGCGCTGTATTTCTTATTGCGAGTGATAGTGGTATTGGTTTATTACACCTCACGCAGCGTTTTGCACCGGGTGAGTGGTACAGTATTGCTGAACCCGATGCTGACGCTATGGTTGTAGGCCTCTCCGCACACGATGGCTGTCTTCTCCTCGCGTCAGTTTCGCCAACTGGCGAGGATGGAGCATCTGTGCAACTTAAACCATTGTTGTATAATTATCGTGTCTTGTCAGCCCTCACGCGTCTTGGGCTTCCACGTGTTGAACCAAGCACGACTCGTCGCCACTCTAGTGGCGTCTCCGCTGTTGCACCAGTGGTATGGGGAGACAGATTCTTTGACTGGATGGAAAGGATGCGTGGAAATGGGACGTTTGTGCCAAACGCCGATTATTATCTATACACCCTCATTGACGAGACACCGCCTGGTGGTATTGATCAACTTGACCGGCGCGCCGCTGTACAGGCGGCTGTTGCACTTCTGCGACGTTATGCTGAATTCTACAGTATCGTTGTTGGTTGTGTGCGCAAAATGGACTTGTCGCGGTGGCAGGTTGTCCTTGATGTTATAGGTTCTCCACTCGAACTCTTTCGTGAGTGTGTAGAGAATCAGCGTCTCGAAGAGGCAGCTCGACTGCTGCGTGTCATCATGCTCAGTGCTTCTACCCAAGACGGTGAGGTTGCGCCATTGGGGAGCGCATTGGCGTGCACTGCGCACCTCATGACGGTTGCACTGCAGCATCGGAACGTTTCGCTTGTAAGCGACCTTGTTCGCTTTGCTGCTCTCTTGCACACTGAAATGTCCCCAACAGTTGTACCTAGTGTCGACATTGAAAATGAAAGTATGTGGACTCGACTTCTTCGAGTTGTAGGCCTTCAACAGACAACCCCGCAAGTGATGGAAGATCAACAAGCGACCCAACAAGATCAACATCGACAAAGCGAAGATGAAGGGAGACGACGAGAGTTACGTACATTATCGAATAGTATAACAGCACATGTGGACCCGATGGTACTCCTTCTCCCCATTCCGATTCATGTTCCAGATTCCACTTCTGCTTATCTTCCTCCTTTAGCTACTTCCACAACCTCCTCCTCAGTTACCAACGATACTGTCACAGGTGCCACCACGGTTCTTTCCGTGGCTAATCCCATTACTACTACTACTACTACTACTACCGTGACTGCAACGGGCGACGAAGTTAACTTCCCGAACATGGACGCATTTGGCACCTCCATCACTGCTGACATGGGGGAGCGACGTCGGGGAATTGAATTTTTGATGCAACACTACCCAAATGTGCGCTATGCAGTGCATGAGGTGCTATTAAGCGAACTTTTTTCCGGACATTTTATCTTCTTACAGTCCATGCTGCGCGAGCTTTGCATTTGTCTTCCCCATCTTGTCACAGCCGTAGTCCATGACAACAGCGAGAGTGAGAAAGCTATACGTACCCATTTTTGCGCCGTTTTTGATGGTATCCACGAGGAATTTGATCTTCCGCGCGGGCAGCGTCCCATTGGGGAGGATCTTCAACGCTTTCTCACACTACCCGTGACGGAGTGGGAGGAGGAAGGAGAACGTGACCTGTGCGCCAGCCGCGCACTCTGGACGCAGGCGCAGAGCTTCCTTTACGCCACTCCGGGAATAGTAGACTCTCTCCTTGAGCTGAGAAAACTCTATGCCGTGTGGACTGATTGTGTCTTTGCTATAAATATTGTTTTGATGCGCACAACCGATGTTGTGAGACAGCTCCATAGGGATCGATCTCTTCTGGACTCCTTGCAGACCTTAGTCACACTACCGCAAAACGTGGCATATTCCCCATTTGTGCACCATTGTGTTGATGCCAGCCGAAAAATATCTGGAATTTCCGAGTCTGATGAGCAAATGGGGGCCCAAACGGCGGATAGGGAAATAGAAGTTGAACCAGATGCTGAGGAGAGGTGATATAAATGCATATATATATATATATATATATATATATATATATATTTGCTTTCGTCTACCTTATTTGAAATTTTTTTTTTTTTGGAATCTTCCCCTTTGAGAGATTCCATTGATATCCGCGATGGTGGTTGTGACGCTGGTGGTTGGAAACAACGAGTGAAACAACATTCTGAGGAGGCATTAAACATGTGCAAACGCAAAGATACACACGAAAAAATAATAAACCAAAGTGTGGAACATAGAATACAAGGCGAGCATGAGGTAACGGAAGATAGGAGGAGAATGAAGGAAGAAATGGAATAACGAAAAGCGCACCAAAAGGAAGGAAAAAAAAAGCCTTATCATTTGAACCTTTCTTATTGAGTATTCTCGTGTTGTACGAAAAATATCGGATTTGCCAATATATATATATATATATATATATATATTCCAGCAGCTTTTTTTTTTTTGAATTCTATTATTCCTATAACTAATGTTATTATTTTCGACACTATAAATGGTTGAATCTCATTTTTTAAAAAAAATTCCATTCCCCTTCTCCTTTTTGTTTCTTTTTTGAATTTTCATTAGCGTGCCTTTTTTTTTTTTTTTTGCTTGTCTGTGCAGCTTATCATACGTCCATACTGAATAAAGTCGAAATAATCATCATAATAAAGTATTTTTATTTAAAATTAGTTTCACCATGGCGCTGCGCCGATGGCGCCGGAGACGCGCACTTGTGTTTGTGGGTACCCTTTACATGATGCTGTTATTCCTCTACGGCACACTACATATTGTGATGACCATTCGGCAAAATTCACGTGCCGATGACACGGAACTAACTCCTTTACCCCTAGCTAATGACCCTCCAATAGTGACGGAAGTGGAATTACCGACACCCCGTGAGCTGCGGCGCGTAACAGAAATGTCCGAACTGCACGATGGCGGCCGCTATCGTCTTCGTTTATGCAACGGCGATGGTGTACTATGGCTCGGACAGAAATCGATCCTTCGCCCCATGGAAGAGCGTTCTGTTGTTTTTGAGAGAGGACGTGGGGCGAATTTGTACGCCATTCGTGCATGGAGCGGACTGTACCTTTCCGCACACCCCGACGATAGCGTTGGCTTTGACCGTCTTTTGGCGCGGAGTGCGGAGATGTGGGAGTTACGCCAAACTGACACGAATGACAGTGTCGTATTATGGTCCGCTTCACGACGCCATTTTGTGCACCTTCGCAAAGGTGAACTGCGCTGCGAAGCAAAGGATCTCTCAAGGGCGGCAAAATGGGAAGTTTTTACCGAAATACATCCTCCCACAAGAGCGCCTCATCAGCCTAGTCAACTGAATGCGTCGAGGGGTTGGATGGTTTTATTCGGCACCGCAAAGCCACTCAAAACACTTGCGCCGACAGATCCGGATGATCCACATGACCCATTTGTTATTGCAAATCGTACACTAGTAAATTGGTCTCTCATAAATGGTGTCCGTCCTGTTGTACTCACCACCGATCCGCTTTGCCGCCAGCTGATTGAACAAATTAACCACCAAAACACAGCAAGAGGTGTGGGACAGCAGATTGATGTTATTACGGATTTTGAAATTGGAAAGAATTTTGATTTACCGACGTATCGTGGTCTCTTTATGAGCGTATTGCGTGCCTACCCTGACGCAGAAGGGTTCATGTACTCCAATATGGACATTTTGTATTCTTACTCTACTGTGGAAACTTTACGCAGCGTGCGGGAGTACCACAATTTCATGCTGAAAAAAGGGACTTTTACGAAGGGAGGTTGGTTTGTTGTGGGTCGTCGCATTAACGTGGTGGTGCCAGCGCGTTGGGCGCTGGATAGTGGGTGGGAACGTGATGTGGAGGGGACATTCCGTAAAGAAGGAGTGCCATTTCAATCCTTATCGGAGGATTACTTTGCTCTGAGTAGAGACATGTTTGACTGGAACACGATCCCTGACTTTATTGTGGGTGGCACCGCATTTGACAATTGGGTGACAGCGAAAGCGGTTCGACTCGCCCGTGAGGGGAAAGCAATAACAGTCGAAGGGACTGTTACACTCTCTGCTATTCATCAAAACCATGGAGAGAATGTAAAGGCGAGCCACCAACATCCAAAATCTCGCTACAACAACAAACTTGCTCAACAAAACGGTGGGTGGTCGCTCGGACGCACAACAGATGCTCCTTTCATGACACTGCGACTCGATGATGGCACTGTGACAGTTGTGCATAAACTGGCGACTTTACTGGAGTGACTATTGCTGGAGTGACAAAAAAGAAAAAAAAGATGCATATGCTTACTTGTCTTGATAAAAAGATATATATTTACATATTTTTCTTTTTTACGTGGTGAGTGAAGGTGCATAAATCAGGAAAATAACTGTTTTTTTTTGTTATTGTTGTGTCTTTTTTCTGTTTGATATTTTTAAGATATATATATATATATATATATATATATAATTTTTTTTTATGGTTGCTATTGCTGTCTTTTTTTTTTGTTTGTTTTGCATGTATATATACATATATGAGTATATATTCTTACTTTTGTGGTGCTCTGGGTATAGTTTTATGTGCTGAGGTCTCCATAGTCTATCCCCTGACTCCTGGTTTCGTTATTGACGGGAGGTCTCCAATGGGTCTGAGTATTTTTGATGTTGACGCCTCTACTCCGCATCCAGGAGTTGTTCTCGACGGCGGAGTGGCGTGTCGTGAGACCAATGGCGGCTGGGTGACGCTGCGTGCGAAGTCTCCCTTATCAACCACTCAGCACCAATGGGCAATGAAGGTCATCGACCACGGTGAGGGGACAGATGGTTCGGGGCTTATGATGGGCCTACTTCCTCGACTTACCCCGCAACAGGAAGCGTCTATGGGAAGTAAATACATATCCGAGCTCGGCGGCTGGTGCCTTTCACGTGCTGGTGAATCGTATGGGTCGTGGAAGTGTGATCGAATGCCCTTTTCTACGGGTTGCGTTGTTGAGTTTGACTGGGATGCTGCCAGTCGAACACTATACATTGTCAGTGGCAAACGGAAGGCTGTTGGTCACATTGCAAACATTTCTGAAACAGACGTTGTTTTTCCTGCCTTTTCAATGTATTATTTAAACCAGAAGCTTGCATTTGTTTAAGAAAGTTTTTAGGCACGCGCTTTTAATTAACACTATTTGACGTTTGTGTGTGCATGCAAGCGAGAGACGAACAACAGCTACAAGAAAAAACAAAACAGAAGTAAAACAGTGAGAGGAAATGATAAAATTTATGTCTGCATATGTATTCTTTTTTCAAGTGTCAGTGAATTTATTATTATTATTATTATTCCTATTTTCATTTGTAATTATTTTTTACTGAAAAATATATTTTTCTTTTTATCTTTTTTTTTTTTTGTGGTGGGGGTTGGTACGCTGTTTTGCGCGTTCACAAACACACACATGTATTTGTGTGATCTTTACATATTCTTCATTATAGAAATAGGTTTGTACCATCCATTCGTGTGTACTAGTGTTGGCGATCTTTTTTTTTTTCCGTTTTTCCCTGTGCATAGAAACGTTTGTGGAGGACGATTTTTACTTCCATAATTACAATTCTCTTTTTCCAGTAATCACCGGTTTTCCACGTGCTTTTTTTGTTTGTTTTGCTTTATCTGTCAGACCACTTTTCAGATGTCTAGCGCGATGGATGGAACACATCGTCACGTGGTATCTCAAACATCATGGAACACGTCGCGAAATTCTCATGGGAGTTCTGAAAATGGGGAATCTTTGCGCAGTAAGAAAAAAGGCTTTTGCCCAAGCACAATGTTTCTCATTGCTACTGTTATGAGCCTCGGTGTGTTATTGGTGGGTCTTGTTGGGTTTTTGCCGATGTATTTCATTGGTTTTGCCGCAGCTTCTCATGCGATTGAGATGATACACTCACAGGCCATTAATGGCTTTTTGGCCTTTGCGAATACAGCAGTCATGCAAATTCCCACTGTTATTCATACAATGGCCGCCAATTATATTCTCACCGATGCTAACAACGCCACTTTCTTTCCAGAGGACAAAACAAAGCTTTTACTATCCATTTCAAATATTTTGGCACAAGGAGCATACCGTGATAGTCTGAGATACTTTATGGTTGTACAATCGGGAAAACCAGGTGAGGAATGGGGAGTGGTGGCTGTAGGTTTTTTAAATGATAACTATCTTGGAGGTTCCGTATTGCATGGACTGGAACCAACCCCCATTTACACTATTAACCCCAAGACTGTCAATTACACTTACCCACTGAAACCTATAGTAGCCTATAATATTAGCCTTGAATCGACTTTCACAAATGAGAACCGTCCGTACAAGAGGATTGTTATACCATGGAACGAAAAATTGAATCAAGGAATCACTTGGCGGAGACGGTGGCTAACTACAGATATTAGCTTTTCTTTGTATTTTAATTACGTATTACCATTTCGTTCAAATGATGGTCTGGGTTTTTTTGAGTCTGCTTTGCAAACTTCTGCGTTTGATTTACGAGTCTTAAGGCGGGTGCTTCGCGAGCATGGACGTGTCATGGTAATAGATCCGTCATGGCAAATAGTTGTGACGAACAACTGGAATCAACCATCTGTAACAACCAGCGGCGAACATAGTAACCGTACTTTCATACCTTTAAAAGTGGATGATGTTACAGACCCTTTGATGGAAACCATGATAAATAATGTAAATAGTGATGGTGGGTTTCTTGCACTTATGAAGGGACGAATGCGTAAGGAATTCTCCTTCAAGTATCACAGTTCAAAAGCATACGCACGTATTGTACGGTTAAAAGATGACCTTGGACTTGATATTCTTGTATGTATTGCGACATTAGAATCTGATTTTTTTCAAGGTGTTTTTGTGTCTCGCGTGATAGCTGCTTTTGCCACTGGCGTTGCGGTCCTTCTTGTCGCTCTTTTCGCAGTCGTGATCGCATATCGTCTTGTGAAGTCATTGCGTCAACTTGCTCCTGCACTAAAACGGGCTTCAAATTTACAACTTCACGCTGAAGAGACATCAGAGTGGAAACACTCTTATATTTCAGAAGTACAAGATATCCTAGATGGCTATTCTGAACTTATCCGCCAACTTGTAATAGTAAAGACATTTGTTCCAGAAGCCATTCTTGCACGGGGTAGCAGTGACACTGGAGGTGAAGCGTTACGCCGTAATTCAAATCTGCGCTCGGTAGAGCGACTTGTGCATAGTACATCCACACACACTGCAGGTGCTTCAGAGACGGAAATGATGGAGCGGTCAAGCATCTCTAAACGTAGGCAAGAAATGCGTCTAAATAGTCGTATTTTTAAGGAGCAAGTCAACACTTTCACGCGTCGTTACTGTACAGCTGTTCTTATAGAAAACGTACAAGTTGCTTCACTAGATACTTATTTTAATAACATTCTTACATGTGCAGCGGGGTTAAATGGTTGTGTGGAGTACTTACGTCCTGATCGTACACTTATCACTTTTGGTGCACACTCAACATTACCCATGCATTCAAGCAAAGGTTGTCGTTTTGCTTTTGACTTATTTGAAAGGCTTTCACCACAAGAACAGGAAAAATGTACAATTCTGGTGGATTCTAATGAGTTTCATGTGGGCACATGCGGAGCACATTCACGAAATGCACGTGTATTGGTAGGCATCATGAATTTACGCGAACTTATCAAAGTAATGCATCATAGTGGATGTAAAATTGCAGCTACTGCAGGGGCTGCCTCACATTTACAAGATGATCAGGTTTTTCCCGTGGATTGCGTGCTGCTTCCATTTTCACCTGTACCAGTGGTTCTCTCTGAGCTACGACAACATGCTCCTCATACTCAAAAAATGGTGAATTTAGCGAAACATTTTCGACTTGGTTTCGCTGCTATGCGACAGGGTTATTACAAACAAGCAATGTCTCACTATCAGCGCATTGAAAGATCGGACGTTCAGGCTCAGCGTTTGCTTCGTATATGCGCACAGCGATGCGCAGCAAATGACGCGCGCAGTTATGTGCGCCAAGCAGAAGAGGTATCTGAAACCAGTATTCCCAACTTAAACGCATCTGCCTTTCCACTAAGACATCCAACTTCATCTACAGCATTAGTTGATACAGAATCTTCTGGTGAGGGATTGCCAGATAGCTTAAACACTAAAACACGCGAGGCTTTCATGACAGGGTCAGAGAAATCTACTGCTTATGACGAGGCACTTATTGAGATGATTAAAATATCATCCACATCATCATCGCAATCGATTCAACCTTCATATGACGGTGGTAACGGCTTGGACGACGTTCCACTAGTTCTCACTGACATTAATCAGAGAGTGTGGACTCGTTCTCTGAAAAAGATCAGCGAGGGTGCCTTTA
Source organism: Trypanosoma mega (assembly GCA_030849715.1). Lineage (NCBI taxonomy): Eukaryota > Euglenozoa > Kinetoplastea > Trypanosomatida > Trypanosomatidae > Trypanosoma > Trypanosoma mega. Next base: position 118,947 of record JASANV010001544.1, on the reverse strand, counting down.
GTGCTGTGTTTCTTGGAATGTCGGAGGATGGGGTACAAGTGGCGATTAAGTGCATTCCGCGTCGCCGTCGTGACATTATGCAAGAGTCTCTAGAGGCGGAGATGCACATCGCATCGAAGCTTCGTCACCCAAATGTTGTGCAATACGTGTCGTGTAGTGTGGTCCAGTCCCATTTGGCCATCATTATGGAGTACCTTCCCGGCGGCTCTGTGTATACGGTGATAAAGAACTTTGGTAAGCTCAGCCCGCGTGTGGCGCGACGGTTCACTGTGGACATCCTAAATGGTCTGAACTATTTGCACGGTCTTGGCATTGTACACTGCGATGTGAAACCTCATAATGTACTTCTTGGCATGAATGGTGTGTGCAAGCTCTCTGATTTCGGGTCGACCATCTCCGAGGCGGCTGACATGGTGCGCACGATGGCGGACGAGGTGTTGCTGCGCGGGACGGCTCTTTACATGGCGCCTGAGGTCGCGTGCGGGGGGCGCTGCACGGCGCCGTCGGACATGTACTCGCTGGGGATCAGTCTGCTGGAGATGCTGCTTGGGCGACCGCCGTGGAAGTGGAGCGGCACCGCGCCGGAGGGGAGCGACGCGGCGGGACTGAATGCGCTGATGGGTCGGGACGCGCTCTTCGTGCAGAGCCTCGCTCGCGGACACCTGGAGCCTGAAATTCCCGAATCCCTCGACCCCGAGGCGGCTATATTTGTGCGCTCCTGCTGCCACGCAGATCCTGCCATGCGACCCTCCACCCTAGAGCTGCTTTCGTATGCTTTTGTGCTTTGATAGTTTAAATAGAACTAGAAATGAGAGAAAGGGAAGAAATTGATGACTTAAAAAAATAGAAAGTTTTAAAATTCAAAAAATAAAAGATGAAACGAATAAATACATAATATATATATATATATATATATAGTTATATGTTTGATGTTGCTTTAATGAACGGTACATCTTCCTTTTTGATTTTTTTAATTGCTTGCACATTTTTCCCTTTCTATTGGCTAATGGCATTCCTGCGTTACGAACAAATAAGACTATGTGTTGGTACAGTACGACCGTGTAAAAGAATATGATTTTTTTTTCTTGGTGACTGTTTAAAATTTTTTTTACATCTTTTTTTTTTTTTGCTTGTGCTGTGGTATTTTTATGTTATTAATATTTATTATTGCCATGTTTTATTTTTTTCCTTTTCTTCTTTGTAAGTCTGGTTGGTGATGGTTCATTGTTCTTTTCAAAGTGGCTTTTACATAATTTTCTTTTTGTTTGTTAGTCTTGCCTAAGAGTCGAATTGGGAATTTTAGTTTGATGACGAATGATGACGATGAGAAATGTTTGGTAGACGCTATCAAAAAGGGTTCTGATCTTGTTGTTATTGGTCATAGTGGGCACCGTTTACGCCTTTTTTATGAAGCTTTTCCGTTTATGGTTTCTTCAGTGTTTGCAGCCGCATTTTCGCCTACGAAGCGGCTCCTCGTCACATGCCCGCGCCGCCTTCAAAGTCTTCTGTGTGGTGTGCCTCGGACAGCACGTTTGGCGCTGTTTGTGAACACTGATTTGTGCCCTTTTGCCGCTGTTGTGTCCGCATTGCGCATGCGTGTCTCTGCTCGGCCGGTTTCTGTGTGGCTGCGGCAGTTGCATCACGATGATCCCATGATCCTTGATGTACTCCAATCCCTTGAGAAGGGCAATGCTCCTTCAATGAGCTCCATGCGATCGTGTTACGCAGGTCCGGTAGCTTCAACTTATCTTATTCCCAGTCACACCACCGACAGCTTTCGGGCGTCGCGAACCAAAAATGCTTCAGATGCTTTTTTATGTGCCGCTCGCATGAAGTTAAGTGGACGGCGTTGTGTTCGTACCTTTCCTACCATGTGGTCCACAGCAACAGTGGAACACAAATGGACCGGTACACTAATTGTGGAACATTTATGTACCACACAATGGGCGAGTGGCTATGGTGACGACAATATTCATCTTTGTCGTCTTCGCTCGGCGTTAATGGCGGAAACAAAGGGCCGTGTAGCGGTCCTCGACGTCACGGATCCGCGGGAGTGTACCCAGCGGGCAGCTCTGTCTCTCGCTGTTCCCCACGCACAGGGTGAAGGCTGCGGAGGAGACGACGTTGCCACCGCGGCTGCCCATCATACGTTGACGCGCGTCCTGCAAAGAGCGGAGATCCTTGGGTGGAAACTTGTTGCACACACAGAGACCGTCATGCCGTGCGAGTTGCCCAATCAGGCATTGCATCTTTGGCCTGGAGCGCGCGTTGCTTTCGCAGATGGTCGCTCAGGAACTGTCATTGACTTTGTCTCCGTTTCATCCAATTCATCCTTACATGATTCCAACTTCGCGCTAACAGAAATGGCTGGCAACACTTCCAAAGAGTGGCCTTTTGTTCTCCCCGATGGTGCTGAGGTTCCCATTCCTGTGACGCCATCCACCACGCTGCACGCGCCATCTGGGCTGTACTTTACAAAGCTGCCGCTTCGTTACGGTGATACGGCATCTGCAGAAGAGCTGTTCCTCGCTCCCCGGAGTGCTTTGGCGGGACAATACTACACACTGCGACCAAGCCTCTTTATCGGACAACTGCGCTTTCTGCGATGCGCATTGGCTTCCTTACCGTCCCTCCACAATGTTACTTTAACTGATCTACCGCGATGGGAATGGGTATTTGGTGCTGAAAAATGATTTCAAGGCACTACTGCTCAAAAAAACAAAAAAAAAGGAGTAATAAATTGAGTTGGTTTTTCTTATGCCCATTGATACTATAGTTTTTTTTTTTGGCCTTTTTTTTTGTGGTGTTTTTTTTTTTTTCTCGTGTAGTTATATATATATACACATATACATTTGTTTTTTTATTCGCATGATGACTTATACGTGGCTCACTGAGATGGAATAGAAATTTTCACAATATATATATATATTTTTTTTTTTCTGGATTTCTACTTTTTTTTTGTTTCTTTTTCTTACTTATTTTTGTTTTTTCTTGAGTTTTTCGGTTTTGTGGTGTCTGTATATTCATATATATATATATATATATATATATATATATATATATATACATATTTTTGGTGTGTTTTGTTTAGATGTTTTGTTATTTCATTTTGCTTAATGATTTCTTTTCCTTTTGTTCTTTTCTTTTTTATGTGCATATATATATATATATATATATATATATTCGCGCTTTGTGTCACATTACGTCAGTTTGTGTGCACGGGTAAACTACTTCAAAAGAGCCAAACACATACGAAGAACAAAGAAGGAAAGCATGCCTGAAAGAAATTCTAATGATGCATTTCAAAGGACAGCATTGGGAGATGATGCCAGTGGCAATATTATAAATGAAGAAAACCCACTTGCCAGTTCTGTGCACTCGATGCCATCGTTTACCCCATACGAAGGGAACCAAGATTCAGGTGATGAACATATTCCTGATACTGCTTCCGCAGAGGAGCCTGCTAGTAAAAACGAAGAAAAAAGTAAAGGCTGTATGATACCAACAGTTTTGGCTGTAGCAGTTGTCATTTCATTGGGGGTTATCACGGTTGGCCTTGTGGGGTTTCTTCCTACACATCTTATTGGTTTTAGGGCTGTATCAGGTACTGCGGAACTTATCCAGGTGGAGGCTGTGCGAGGCGTGATTATCCTTATGCGATCAACTATACTACAACTTCCCGACTTTGCATATACCATCACGGCGAATTATATGCGCAATCAAACTTCCCCGTATACTGTGGATGCTCTTCCAACGGATTCACTGTCCCTTATGTACTCTCTTTTGAGTGTGCTATCCACATTTAGAGATACAATTTCTTTTTTTAAGTTTGCCCATACAGATCGACTATATGGTCTCGCTATGGAACCTCAATGGCTTCCCGATAGCGCCGATCTTCTCATGGGAGCTCATGATATGAAAGCGGAAACTACTCCTATAAAATTGTATTACCCTGCTACATTGGATGAGGTATCAAAGGAACCATATTCTTACTGGAATATTCCTCAAGATATCTCAAGAGACACTGGACCTTTTGAACACATTGTCAAACCATGGGAGGCTAATGAAAGTTTGGAGAGATGGCTTCCAGAGAATCGTGAATCTACAGGACTCTACTTTAATTTTGTTATACCTTTTCGTATACACAATGCTTCTGGTTACTGTGAAGTAGGAATGCCAACTGGAAGATTGCTTCGTGAATCTCAACCATTAATTGCAGCTCTTCGAAACTATGGTCGTGTCATGCTATTTGATCCCACAGAAAATGTTGTTATTCTGAACAGCTGGGGAGAAAATGTGAGCTGGTATTATGGAAATAGCAGCGATGATATGAGTTATGGTTTTCTTAAGCTTGAAGATATTCAGGATCCTCTTGCATCTTCTATTACGAACCATATTTTAAAAAATGATGATAATGTGATGTCCATCGCAAATGGTACAGCCGAGTTGACACTCCCTTTTGCGGACAGTGCGGTTCGAGCAAGTGTGGCACGTGTGACTGACCGAAATGGTTTAAATATCATGCTAATGGTAGCTGTTTTACGTTCTGACTTTTTTGCTGGTATCGTCCAGGCACGTACTATTATTTTATCTGTGGTAATAACAGTTGTCTTGATTTCCGCTGTTGCTGCATTTGTTGGAGCTTGCTACTTGGTAAAACCACTTGCGCATCTGGTTGAAGCGTTGAAACGTGCCTCCAATTTGGAGCTATCTCGAAGTGATCGAAAACTGGTGACACGTTCCCGTATTCTTGAAGTTGAGGAAATCCAAGCTGACTACCTTAAGCTTCTTCGACAGCTACTCGTTTTGCGAAAATTCGTCCCTGAGGCCATATTAGCCCGCGTTGATGCACGAAGTGAATTGGATTCAACTGCCTCTGCTTCTGTAATTGTTTCATATGAGGCTTCCACTGAACAGTCTACTATGTTTTCTGGAGCTGATGTACCTGCTGGTACTCGGGGAGGAAATCGCAATGTGAAACACGATGTTCGATTAAACAGTGATATTTTTAAGGAACAACTCAATGTATTTTTTCCCAAATATTGCAGTCTTGTTGGTGTTGAAGTTCACTCTCCAGAGTTAATGGGGGATCCAAAAAGGTTTATGAGTGTTCTGGTTGCTACAGCCGCTGAACATTCAGGCTGTATTGAGGTACTAGGACCAGAGAGAGGCGTTGTCACCTTTGGCGCACACGCTCCATTACCCATGCATTCAAGCAAAGGTTGTCGTTTTGCTTTTGACTTATTTGAAAGACTTTCGCCACAAGAACGGGAGGCCGTTTCTATTGTTTTGGATTCTAATGAATTTCTTGTCGGCACATGCGGAGCACATTCACGAAATGCACGTGTATTATTTGGAACAGCATATCTTTTCGAACTCACTAAAGCCATGAGTGGGGCACGTTGCAGTATTGCAGCTACAAGTGGAACCGCATCCCAATTGCAGGATTATCAGGTGTTCCCAATTGACTGTGTCCTCTTATCATCCTCCCACGTTCCTATTGTACTGTTCGAATTACGACCACAGCGTGTACAAGGCTTTCAAATGATGAATACACTTAAACATTTTCGACTTGGTTTCGCTGCTATGCGACAGGGTTATTACAAGCAAGCAATGACTCACTATCAACGGATTGGAAGGTCAGATCTTCAGGCTCAACGATTAATACGTCTTTGCGCACAACGATGCCTCAACCGAGATAGTACACCATATATACGCACCACTGGTGATCTCTACAACATTGGATCTACCTTCAATCCACCGGAGGAAGGAACAGCCATGACGGGTGATTTGTCTCTAAATGATAAAAAGCTTCACGATACTATGCCACATAAAGGGGGTATGGTAGGTGAAAACACAGTTGAAGATCAAAACGAGTCTTCCGGGGAGAATAGCACGGCTTTATTCGAAATGTATCACTCTTCCTCTTCTTCTGAATCGATTCAACCTTCATATGACGGTGGTAACGGCTTGGACGACGTTCCACTAGTTCTCACTGACATTAATCAGAGAGTGTGGACTCGTTCTCTGAAAAAGATCAGCGAGGGTGCCTTTAGTGCTGTGTTTCTTGGAATGTCGGAGGATGGGGTACAAGTGGCGATTAAGTGCATTCCGCGTCGCCGTCGTGACATTATGCAAGAGTCTCTAGAGGCGGAGATGCACATCGCATCGAAGCTTCGTCACCCAAATGTTGTGCAATACGTGTCGTGTAGTGTGGTCCAGTCCCATTTGGCCATCATTATGGAGTACCTTCCCGGCGGCTCTGTGTATACGGTGATAAAGAACTTTGGTAAGCTCAGCCCGCGTGTGGCGCGACGGTTCACTGTGGACATCCTAAATGGTCTGAACTATTTGCACGGTCTTGGCATTGTACACTGCGATGTGAAACCTCATAATGTACTTCTTGGCATGAATGGTGTGTGCAAGCTCTCTGATTTCGGGTCGACCATCTCCGAGGCGGCTGACATGGTGCGCACGATGGCGGACGAGGTGTTGCTGCGCGGGACGGCTCTTTACATGGCGCCTGAGGTCGCGTGCGGGGGGCGCTGCACGGCGCCGTCGGACATGTACTCGCTGGGGATCAGTCTGCTGGAGATGCTGCTTGGGCGACCGCCGTGGAAGTGGAGCGGCACCGCGCCGGAGGGGAGCGACGCGGCGGGACTGAATGCGCTGATGGGTCGGGACGCGCTCTTCGTGCAGAGCCTCGCTCGCGGACACCTGGAGCCTGAAATTCCCGAATCCCTCGACCCCGAGGCGGCTATATTTGTGCGCTCCTGCTGCCACGCAGATCCTGCCATGCGACCCTCCGCCCTAGAGCTGCTTTCGTACGCCTTTATTCTGTAAATGATTGCTGTATCCTTTTTTTTTGTTTGTCGATATAGTAGTCCATGTTTAATTTTTTTTTTCCTTGTGGTTAAAATGTTTTTATATATTTTTGGTTGTTTTTTATTTATTTCTATTGTTGGTTTAGCGAGTTTTGTGTTCGTTTGTTTATCGTTGTATATGTTGTGAGAGTGAATATATATATATATATATATATATTTATTTATTTATCTCCTTGATTGTGGTTCACAATTTTCGTTTTTCCTTTACTTTTTTTTTTTGTTACCAGGGCTATATTTTATAGCTGTGATGTGTTTTTATTGCATGATGTAATTTTTTGAATGCAAGTGGTTATGAAGAATGAGTATGTCATTATATATGTTTGCTTTTTGCCTGAATATACAGATTTTTTTTCCTTTTTTTTTGTGCTTTTGCTTATGTTTTTTTTTTTATATATTTCATCTCCGTGTTCGCTTTGTGCTGATCTTTTTTATTGTTATTGTTGCGTTGATGTTTTTTTTTTTTTTTGCCATTCGTATCAAACTGCCACAACGGTAGTGAATCAATGAATATACTTTTTTTTATATATTAGTCACTTTTTATTATTCTTCCTTTTTTCCCCCTTCAAGGTGAGTATATGTTTTTGTTCCTGTGAATTCTCACAGACGAATCCTTTTTTTTCGTTAGTGAACTTTTTTTGTCTGTTTTTTTTTTTTTTTTTTGTGAGTACACCAGTAAAACTTTCAGATTTCATTTTTTTGAATTCACCTTTGAACGTGAAAAAAAAATAGAAGTTAAAAAAAAAAGAATTTTTTTTTTCCCCCCCTTTTTTTTTTCTATTTGTGGTGATTCTTATAAAGTGAAGGTGATAGGTAATATTCGAGGCCCGTGGTGTGGTACAAACGGCGATTTGTTCACAGCGTCACTTATTTCTCTTAACCTTTGAAGATATAGGAGTGCGAGAAGAAGAAAACAACAAGGGAAAATTAAAAACAGAGAATTGACGTTAGGTTTATTGTGTTTCTTGTAGGTATGGACTATCGCCTAGTGGCTAAGGAGCAGGATATGCATGAATTGGCTCAGCTAACAGCTATGGCTCTCCAACAGCGTTGTAGTGAGCAGCGGTTTTTAGAGCATGCCTTTCAGACCGTTTTTCATAGCAGTCGTATTCCCCAAATTTCAATCTGGGATTATGTACGTCGTATAGGAAAGTACTCTGCCTGTTCGCCGGAGTGTTTTGTGCTGTGCATTATCTTGATTGATCGCTACGTAGCGGCAACGAGCTTTTCTATTACTTTTCGTAATATTCACCGATTGCTGATAACAACTGTAATGGTGAGTGCAAAGCTTAGGGATGATACATACTACAGCAATGCGTATTATGCCTGTATTGGGGGTATTAGCAATTTGGAGGTGAATATGTTAGAATTAGAGCTTCTAAAAACTATTTCATGGAGCACGTGGGTGGAACCGCGTGACTTTGACGAATACTGCATGCAGTTGCATTCGCGCTATTCTACTTCCATGGCATCTGCATTGGTACAACAGCCTCCGAATTTCGCAATCAATGAGAGAGATTCGGATTTGGAAGAGGGCTAGGGAGCGGTTAATTCATTTTAATTTTAGATTTTGCTATATAGGGAGAGTATCGCGTCTAGTTTGTGCTGTTTTTTTTATCTATTTATTTTTGAATATGTGTGCGTTTAGGCTGTTGAAAGATTTTTGTTGTTTTTTTATTCATTTATTCGTTTTGATTTTGCTGCTACGTGTCTCTTTTTGTGCCTTTTTGTGTTGTTGTTTTCGTTTGATGCTGTTGGCTTTGATACCTTTTCGATTTTCCGTGTAATAAGGTGCAATTAAAGCGAAATGGAACGCTAAGAATGAGTCTCGACTTCTTTTATTGTTATTATTACTTTTTTTTTTGCTGAATGAGTACTTCTGCGCGTCCACTTTCTTCGTGTGGTACACTACTGGATGATGTGTGGTAGCATCTGACGCTTGTGTTCGAACTTAACAGCACCTTTTTTTACTTTTTTTTTTCAATTTTTTTTCGTTACGTGAATTCGTAAAGTGAATCGGCGGATTCCACTTTCATTCTATTTCCTTGTTAGGTGCGACACATCTCTTTTTGAGGTGAATAATGAAGAGGTACAACATATTAGTTTTTGTGCTTCTTCTGTCAATATATATATATATGTTGTTTCGGCTTCCTTTTCTTTTTTTGTAGAAAGGAAATTGATTCTGTGTGCGTATCTGTGTTGTTCTTTTGTTAGTGCTTTTGCTATTAAGAGTTCAATTATTTATGTTCCCCATCTTTTTCATCAATTTAACCTTTTTTTTTTTCGTGACCTTTTGTTGGGGGGCTTCTCTCTCCCCTTATTATTATTATTGTTCTGCTTTACTAAATGCATAACATTTGCCTAGATATTTATTTCAAAGAAAAGGAAAAGAAAACTTAAAACGGAAAAGGAAAGCTTTTGCTGTTTGTGAACAAAGAGAACACACTCAGAAAAGACAACCATAAAAAAACAACAGACAAACAAAAAAAATAGAAGGAAATAAAACCTGCAACATCCAAATACACACTTTCACACACACAAAAAGAAGAACAACAACCAAAAAGATCAAGCGTCATGCAACTCGGATATGATATGCGTGGTGGACGTGGTGGTCGTCGTGGTGGTGGGCATATGGAGTACAGAGGACAGCCCGCTGTTATGGGCGGCAGCAGCACCGGGGACACGCTGAGGGTAGTTGTCTCCGATATACGTCAACCCGTCACGGAGGATGTCATGCATCGCGTATTTGGTATGGTATCCACGTGTCCTCGCCGTATACGTATTAACCCCTCTTCCAATCCCGAGGAATCTGTGGTGGTTGCCCAATTCGATGACCAAGGCTCCGCTCAAAAAGCCTTGGAAAATCTGAACAATCGAAATATTTTCAATGATGGAAATAAAATGTCTATTACGTACTCTTCATGGGAACCATCCCCTGTTCTTCCGGCGCCACAATCGCTTTATGGAGCACCAAACCCCGCATACGGTGGAATGCCGCAACAGAACTCGGGATCTGTCTACGCGCACGCCCCTACTCCACAGCATCAAGGTGTTTATGTACATCCCCACCAGCAAATGCCCATGCAACAAATGCCGATGCAAGGAATGCCTATGCAATCTGGGACCTATGGTCAAATGGGACCGTCTCATGGAATGAACTTTCAGCAACGCAGCAGAGGGCGCGGTCGTGGCGATCGCAGTGGGCGGGGACGTGGCGGTAGAAAGGGCTTTGACCCAATGTCTACGGGATACCAACAAGCGCCATACCAACGTGGACAGTCCGGAATGCAAATGGGCAGTGGTGGGGTGGCGACTGGTTTCCACTCCCAAGGTCAAACACAGAATATACCGACCGTTTTTCTCAGTGTTACTGTAGTTCCAGAAACGGAACCACTGCAACCTATCTTCACCCTTATTGAGGCCTTTGGTGGGGTCGTTACCATTCGTCGAAATCATAATAAGAAGGAGATTTTAACGGTCAAGATGGCCTCTGTCCCCGAGGCTGATGCGGTTGTGCAGCATTTACGAAAAGTACCATTTGCAGGAGGCACAGTGAGTGCGCGACGGTTCCCCACTTACAATGAGCGTACTCCATGCACAGATGACGGAAACCCAAATGAGGCTGAAACTGTGCAGTACGATTTTACAACTGCATGCCATCGCAGCCCTGGCCAGCGCAGCAAGTGTGACCCATCTAATGTGTTAAAGGTAACAGGCTGTGCTGGTTACTCCGAAGCAGATGTAATGACATATTTCACCGCCGAGAATTTTTTCCCTGATCGTATCATTAAGGATGATGAAGGAGCCTTTATGGTGTATATGGCGGACACTGAAACTGCAGTGAAGGTGCTGATCAAATGCCATAAAAGTGTGTGTGGTGAGGAAAGGTCCAATGTCCTATTTATGGAAGGACCAAAAGAGAGTAACGGCAATAATGATGATGGTAATGGGGAAACTAACGAAGGTGCATAACCATACTACTTTAAACGCGAGATGTTTGACGACGAAACCTTCTTACAAAAAAAAAAAAAGGAGAGAGAGAAACAAAGAAAATAAATAGGCATTGTATTAAAAAATAGAGTGAGAAAGCCCCTCAAAATTTTTTATATTCGTTTTTATTATTTTTATTCACTCGTTTTTTTTTTTTTTCTGAGGAAATGAAAGAAGGAATAATTTTAAAGCAAAAAGAAAGAAAATCGAAGTGACATATATATATATATATATATGTATATGGACGTATACGAAAAAGGCAGGAATAAATTGAAAAATAAAGTAAAAGTAATTCTGAAGTGTGCTTAATGCACACAACCCGTTACATATTTTTTTTTTCCTTGTTAATTGGTTTGATACGTTTTTCGCCTGACCTTATCACTTCCCAAAAATATATAAATTCATATTTTTTCGGAGGTGTAAACGTCAAGCGTATGACCTTTTTATCTCTTTGAAATACTTTTCTCGGCTTCTTTTTTGTTCTCCCCCGTCCTTTTTTTTTTTCGTTTTTTTTTTTTTTAACTTTATTTTTTTAAAATTTTTTTTTTTGTTTTGTCACGTCAACGGCTTTCAGATCCCTCGCGTTGGGCTATGCGTTTTACAATTCTTGGCGTGCTACTCTGTTTTTATCTGACTTTGTTGTCAGAGAAATTTTCGTTTGAGTAGGTTTAATGTCGCAACAACGTCGACAAGCTGCGAGGAGTCTACATCTTAAAGAAAACACACACAAAAAAAATGAATGATTGTGGTTTGGGTTTTTATTTTTTTTTGGATATCTATGCCATTCAAGTCTAGCATATGTTTTTATTTTTTATACATTTAATAATAAAAAAAAAGTTTTTTTTTTATATACTTTCTTTTTAGGTTATAGACTTCGTCAATATGCTTTTCACTGGTAAGATTCCCTCTTTATTGTTGCGTTATCCTTTTTGATTATTCGCCTTATTGTCCATAAACATACAAAATATTACGTGAATAATGTTGAGAGTATGTTTACGTGTATATTGGAGCAGGATGAAAGCATTTCATCAAACTTATACTATATATGTATTCATCTACAATTTTTTTTTTTTTTAGACGTCTATAAAATTTCCGAAATTTTTGGCATTTTGGCCCTGGAGAGCTGAGAGGAAACATAGTATATTTTTATACATATATATAAATATATATATATATATATATATAAATTCATATTTTGCACATACAGATAAAGAAGGTTAAAATTCAAGAAGTAAAGAAGCAACAAAAACAAAAACATGCTGAGTGATTGGGACTTTAATGTCTACACATTATCTTTTCTTATGACGAAATGGTTTAGCCTGAGTACTACTTTGACTTGTGCTTCGAGGGTTGTTGTTTTTATTCCGATTTACCGCTTGGATTCCTTATTTGTTCAGTTTGCCACTTTGACGATGCGTGGCTTCCTCGAGGTATTGGTAAGAGAGTGGGACTTCTAAAAAAAAGTTTTTTTGTATACATATTCCGATTTTTTTTGTGGTTTTTATTTAAAAAAATAATAAAGATTTACATCGTTAAAAATTTTTTTTTTTGATATTCATATATATATATATACTTATTTATTCGTTTATTGAATTACCTCACTGAAATAACTAAGTAATTAAGAAGAGAATTAAATGAAGCTTTACCTCACCATATGCGTTTTATTGTTTCTCTCTTTTCCTTCACTTGGGGTGATTGCGGTCACTCTTACGCTGTTTTCTCAGGTTACGTAAATAAGTAAATAAATATATTTTTTTTTTCGCTGTTAAAATACTGGAAGCAGTAAACAAATCAGAAGAAATTATTACAAAGTGAGACCCAAAACATCAGAGCGTATATATATATATATACTTCATAATATATATACATTTTTTTCTTTTTTAAAACAAATAAGGAAGAAAAAAAATCTCTGTATATATATATATATATATACATATATATATATAAGAATCAGGAAAATTACCACCGAGGCTTTGAACTGTGAAAAGGAGAGGTGAAGTTGGAGAAGTAAGATATATTCTGGAAATTGGTGATAACTGCCGTGAATTTGGACCCCAGAAGGCAATACATTTACTTCTATATCAACACACATATATATATATATATATATATATATATATATATATATATATTTATTTATTTATTTACGTATAGTGAGGAAAGCAACAAACCGTGTGCGTGAAACGGGGTGGCAAAAAAAAAAAAAGCGAAAAAAAAAAGAAAATAATTTTCTTTTTATTCTGTTGAGGATATATTGTTACTAGTACTATATTTTTTTACGAAGAGAAAGTAAAAAAAAAAAAAGTCCTCACACACGAAACGAGATGCCAATGTCGGTTATTCTCCGAAATGTACCCCCCCACTGTCAGGAAGAAGAGTTGTGCCGCGCGCTCTGCATGTATGGCAATCCGGTCTCCGCCTCCATTGTACCTCACATGCGTCAAGCCACGGTTACCATGCGTACACCCCAGGAAGCGCGGGCCCTCATCAGCCACCGATGCATTAATCTCTTTGGACAGTCTGTAACTGTGGAACCGGGACATTACAGTGCGGGAAATAACGGCATCATGCATATGGCTACTCCCCCACTTTCTGCAGGCACACGCCTAAACGTTGTTGTGGAGAAGTGTACGTATCCGGTAACCAAGGAGGTGTTGACGCAAGTTTTTTCCATTGTAGGAACCCCCTCCAATGTGTACTGTGGTGCGTCGAATCAGACGACGACGGGGTGGGTAGAGTATCCCGATGCCGCCACCGCGCAGAGGGCGTTACGCACGTTAAACAACAACTCCATCTACCCCGAGTGCTGCTACATGACGCTCTCCATCGATCACAACGCGGCCCCGGCTGTGATGGGCAGCTATGTCCCCCCCGCCACGTCGTATCTCCCCCCGCAGCCGCAGCCGCAGCCGCCGATGCAGCCGCACCAGCCCATGGCCATGCCGTTCGGCCACTCCAACTACGGGGCAATGCCGGGCGCCATGCCAACGCGCGGCGGAATGGGGCGCGGTCGCGGTCGCGGTCGCGGCGCCATCGCTGGACGCGCGGGGCACATGGGGCCGTACAGCGGGCACAGCGCCCACCACTTTCAAGGATCCCCATACAACGCGGCGCAGGCAGATGCGGTAGTCATTGTCAGCAACGTGCCGGAGAACATCTCTCTGCATGATTTGTGGCTCCTCCTGGAGGTTTACGGGAACGTAAATACGCTGAAACGGCAATACAGTGCGAAAACGACAGTGGTGGCGCATTTCCAGAATGTGCATGACGCCCGTCTTGCTGTTCAACATCTTCAGAACTGTCCTTACCACGGCTCAACACTCTCGTTGAAACACTTCGCCGGATACACAGACCGAAGCGGAAGGACAGAGTGGAACTCGGGGCCAGCGACGGATCCAACTGTTCAGGCATTTGATTTCACCTTTGGACATCATCATCGGACGAAGCCGTCCGCAGCGTTTAACCCGACAGGTCGTGTACGTCCGGACAAAAATTTATTCATCTCAAATCTTACGGAATCAATTACGGACGAGGATATAAAGGTAGCATTCAGCAAATGTGGGTTTGTTGTGAGTGAATACTATCGCAAGAGCCCTTCAGTTGCCATTGTTGGCCTTGATGATATAGAGACAGCTGTTCATGCGTTAATTGCTATGCATTCTCAGCAGTTAAAAGAACGTTTTCTTCGTGTAACGTTTTCCCACTTTCCCCCCGGACCACGCGCCAATGGGGAAAGCAACGGCAACGACGAAAAAGATGGGCTTGATGCAGATGAAAAGAATGAAAACATTGAGGAAAACACAAATGAAGAAGAAGCTGTGGCTGATGAGGGATAGTTTTTTCCGTTTTTTTTTTTTCGTAATGAAGCCTCTAATCCGGTTATTAAATGAAGCGAATTTTTTCTTTATATATATATTATTTTTATCTTACTGTGATTTAATTTAATGACGACAGTTGAGCGAGAGTGTAGTAGGAAATGCCACGAAGATTATTATATATTAAAATAATTTACGTTAGAACAAAAAGAAAAAAACCCAATGAATAAACCAAAAAAAGAAAAAAGAAAAAAAAAGAACAACAGCACCAATAGAAGAAACCACAACTTGTCCTATACACGCTTAGCCAAACGTCCACCGCTACAAATAAAGAACAAAAAAAGAAGGAAGATTAATAATATTTATAAGAAAAAAAAAGAGTTTTTATTGCCTTTGCAAGATCTCCCTCCCTCTCTCTAGCCCCCACCTCCCCTCGCCATCCCCCTTGCAGAAAAAAAAAAAAAGATAGAATGACGAATGTCGTTGTCTATTTTTTTTTCCTTCTTTTTTATTGTAAATACACCTTTTCTGTTATCAACCGTTCATTTTTTGGATTTTTTTTCTTTTCTTTTGATGTCGTTGATTGCTGTCAAAAAAACAAAAGGTATATATATATATATATATTTGTTTACTTGTAGATATACGCAGAGTATACGAAAGTACACGCACAAAAGTAAGGAAAAAAAAAAGAAAAGAAAGCCGACATTCATACATCCACGTGTGCGTTGGGAGGATGGATCCATGGGATCCGTCTTTGCCTGGTGCAGGTGCGCAGCGCGCTGTGTTGCTCGTTCAGTTGTACATGCGTATGGGGCACTACAGCCCCCTCGCTGTCCTCGTCGCTGACGCCCTTGCCCTCACGTTTAAGTCCAATGGGGCAACTGTTTCGGAGCTGAGTGCGCACCTTGGCTTATCACTAGATCGAGTGGAAATGGGTATTTGCGGTATCCCAATAGAGATGCGTTGCACTTCCGCTGACCTTGGCGTGGATAACGCAGATGGTGAGGAAACAAAGCCACGCGTTGGCGTTAAGAGAAAACGACAGGAGAATGCCGAGGAAAGCACGTTGCGTTACTACATCAACTATACCGCCTTTTTGTCCTTTGCCTACGCGCATGGTACACACCTTCTTCTTGCGCTATGCCAACTCTCTGTTCCTCACCCGACGACCTCATCAACGGCGGTGTGGAGTGGGGATTTCTCGTCTCTCAATATTTCGTCCTCCCTTCGACGCGCGGAGAGACAGCGAGGGCTTTGCTGCACCGCCTGTAGATATTGGATGGCACTCAAAGACCTCCAAACGACGGTGTCACGTTGTCCTGTGTGTCAGAGTGATGTGCTCGGCGGTATCTTGGCCGCTGTTCGGTCGCGTTACGATGAGAAACTTTCGGGTGGAATGTCATTAGTGCAGTTTGGCCCAACAAGTCAGCGTACGGCGACCACCCGAGCTGCAGAAACAGACCAAAAAGGAAAAGAAGTTGCGACAGAGACGGTCGATTATCCACTCGCCAGGGATCCTTTTCTTGTGCAGCAGGGAATTTTTTTTCACTTTCTTTACTCCTCTCGTTTTGTTTGCGTTCATGATGGGAATTTTGTTGTGGACGCGGATGAGGTCATGACAGGCGAGGAGTACACGCATAGGGCAAGGCACAAGGCTACGGTACTCGACCAGTTTCGTCTTGTACATCGCAATACGAATACCATTCGTGTAAAACTTCTTAATCAGGCAAAGGTTGATGCGGAAAAGTACCACTTAAGCGCATTAAAGGTGGCGAAGCGCTCACAGCTTCCACCATGGTTACGACCAACACTTTCGTTGGATGAGTTGGAGAGAACCGATGAAGAGGAGCATCTTGAAGCGAATGTGCATACTGAACAAAAATCTTCTCTTCCTCAAGTGGCTGAAAAGAGAAAAGGTTCAAAATTAAAAGAAACGGATTTGACGATCCATGCTCGCTTTATAGCGCGGGAGTTTTTTGATGATGACTATGACGAAGTTCCACTCCGTGCGGGCGCGAAAGGGGATGTGATGTTTTTATGACCGACTTTTGATGAGAAGTTCGAATGTGATATTAATTCTGTTGAAGCCGTTGGGCGACAAAAATATAAGCCATGTGGATTGTGCTGTTTTTCTTGCTTTAGTTACTCGTTATCCTTAAAAAAGAAAAAGAAAAATCATTTATTCGTGCATGCTATAACATTACCGCTTGTATCATCTCGGTGGAGGTTTTTTTTTTTTTTTGTCGTTTGCATATGTACTCCACTTTTTTTTTTTCTGATTCATCTTATCTGTTCCCTTTGAACCGTTTTTTAAACTTTTTTCATTCACGATTAAGACGAAGGATGGGAATTAAAAAGACAATAAAATAATGCTAAATAGAAGAGATAGCACGAATGTTTTTCTTCTCGCTTTCCTTTTTTAAAATTTTTGTTGCATTTTTTATTATATATATATATATATTTTCCTTTCTTGTTTCTTTGACCTATTATTCTCCACGTCACTGTTTTTTTTTTCTTTTTTTGTTAATATTCTTGTAGTCACTGGAATGAGTACGCCTCACTCTTCGTGTCGTGATGCATCAGACCCTCTTTCCGTTGTATGTGACGAGGCGCAATTATCGTCCTCCCATTCGAAGCGATTAGCCCCTAAAGAGAGTGATTCCACACTGATGGACGTTCTGCGTTTACTTGCGTATGATGGGGTTGCCTTCACGTGTGTCATGGAGGGTGTTCCCGCCTCGGAGCAGCACACCCTCGCGTCCCACCTCGCCACACTCCTGCACCACAGCATGTCGTTTGCCCCGATGGAGTGCGCGCGTCTCCTCTCTGCGCTTCTTCTTACCGAGTTGGACCGCGCGACGCGGCTGCGACGGGATGTGCACACCTTCATGCGCGGCGGCGGTGTGGCGCCTCGGGTGGTCGAGGCATTTCTCGCGCGGCACACCGTTTCCGCGTTGGAGAAGCGCCTCGCCCGCCGCTGCGCCGCCCTGTGCGAGGACCACAGCGTCATCAGCGTGGCGCTCGATCACTTCAGCTCCATTTGCTTATCTACCGAGGAGGGAGAGCCCAGTCCGACGCCGCCGTCGCCCGATAGTGTGCTGCAGCTCGCGCAATGCGTGATCGCGGAGGTGCGGGGGGCGCTCGCGCAGTGGCCGTGGAGTCTCCGCCGCGCCCTTCGCGCACTCCTCGACGCCGCCTCTCCCCATCCGCGCAGTGAAGGCGGTGGGGGTGGGGGTGGCGACACGCCCGACTCGACCCTCTCCGCACTGCAACAGAATATGATGGCGACCATTCTTGTTCTGCGCGGTGCTGTGCCAGCGTTGCTTGCTGCCGCCACCCGCCTCGTCCCATCGGATGACCCGCTCGACCGCCATGCCGTGGTGCAGCGTCGTTGTACCACGTTGGCGCGCGTTCTGCAGAAGGCCGCGCATGGACTCCTCTTTAACGGACCACATGAGGTGGCTATGGCACCCGTTAATTCGGGGCTCCCTGCATTATCGCGAGAATGGATGGAACTTTTTTCCGCACTTCGCTGCACAAGATGTACACCCCCAGTAGCTATAGACATAACGGTTTCATCAGTAGACGTGGCCATCTCTGCTGATCTTTGCGCGGCACAAACTGCTGCCGCGCAATTCCGGAGTTTTCTCAGTGAACACACGGCACGTCTTGTACATGCCGCACTTACCTACCATCCATTGCTGGAGTCTATTCATTGGAGCCGTGTTGTGCGTCTGACAGGTCGTGACATACAGGAACCTGTTCATGGTCCCGTTAATGTACCCATTTTGAGGAAAAAAATGAACAGTATCAGCGCCAAAAATAAAAGCAGTGGGAATAATGCCAACACAAATACTCATTGCAAAAAGAATTTTGGTGACAGTCATAGTAAAACTAGTAGTATGGTTTATGAGAGGAGTGTGTATGAAGAGTTAGTAACTTATGCACGACGAGCAATGTCTTCGGATGGCTCTCTGTTGTACGCCGACTTTTGTACCATTGCTGGTGTTGCTCAGGATGGGACAGTAGTTATTCAAATTTACGGCGATCTTGTGCGACGCTATGTGGTTGCTTTTTACGCAGATGCGGATCGCGCATTTATATTTGCTCAGTCTTGTCCACATTTTACCGCCCTCCACGACACCCCCACGCAGCGCGAGCGGGGCGGTGACGCTCTGGCTTTTGTATTACTGCTCATCGACACAGCTCTCGCAATGCGTGGTGGGAATGGATTTCGTCTCGTACTTCTCCACGCGACCCAAACTGAGGTGGAAAAGGGAAGTGACAAGGAGAAAATAAAAGAAAAAGAGAACTTGAAAGTAGGAGAGCCTGTGAATGGACTTCCTGGTAGCTTTTCGTGGCTCCAGGAGGTTGTGTCGCTCCTGCCAACGGCGGTTGCTGTCCGATGTGCTCAAATCGCAACCCTTTCCTCATCGGCGTTTTGTGATGCAGCGGCGCAGCTGTGCGTGTGTGCCATACTTCCCCACACAGATTGCATTGGATTGCTCGATCAACTTGGGGAGGCGGGCCCGTGGCCGGTTTGTGTGATGCGGGACGTGCTGGAAGTGCTGCGCACCGCTTCCTGTGTGGATGCGAGTAATTCGCTGATGCGAGGGGTGCCAAAAGATGCCGTGGGGAACTTTCGTGTGGCGGCTGTGGAACTTTTTGCTGCATTTGATGGAGGGCTTCTATTGCACTTGGAAATTACTCCACCACGCCTTCCTACAGCGCACCACGAATATGATAACACGACCAATAATGTGGATGTGGATTTATCGCCTTCATGGTTCTCTCCACTACCATCTTTTGATGCACACAATGCGTCGGCGGATGAGAGTGGGGTGATGCAACTCTTCCGCCGCGCCGCCAATGTCTCACCTGTCCTTGTCATTCCGAGTTTGCGTCACACCACCCTTTTTTCGCTTTGGCGCATGTTGCTCTATAACCTCTGGCGCAGCTTTGCCGTGGCATCGGGGCGTTCCATAGTAGTAAGCCTAGCAAATGCTCTACGTATGTCGCCAAATGAGGCAGAAACGGCAGTTTCTAACACACTTGCATCTTTGCCTACCCCTGAGTGTGAACTCATACAACTGCTTGTCTCTGTATGTGCATTTGTGCGTGAGATCGACTTTACCGAACTTGGTGTTTCGGATGACGGTGAGGACACAATTGTTAGCGGAGTGCGACGCATTTTGTGTCGCACTGAATCCAACGACGAGATAGAGCATGACGTTGCAAATCTCATCGCGTTAAAAGGAACCACACTACTGCATATGGCACAATTGACATCATGGAACAGCGGGCTTTTGCAACTCCCTGGACTTCCAGAGTAGAACTTTAGAGTCGCAGCTAACTACAGTCTCATATTACCTAAATTGCATACTTATTCCAAAGAAAAAAAAGAAAAAAGAAATGAAATCTGCACGTATACTCACGTATATTTATTTATTTGATTTTATTTATTTATCCAAACATACGTGTGTGTTTACATGAACTTTATTTTTATTTTTTGGATGGGAAATATAAGAGGCGAAATTGTGCATTTTTGTATTTTTGTTTTCCTTTTTTTTTTTGCTTACTTGTACTTTTTGTATTTCAACTCGGAGCCATCAAAAATGGTTATTTTCGCTCTTCTATGTACTTTCTCTTTTTTTTTCTTTTCTTTTTTTTTTATCTTCTAAAAGATATGTGCGTGTGTCTTGACCTTTGGCTTTGATTTACTAAATATATTTTTTTCTTTTTTCTATCACCAATTTCTTCTTATTTACTTCTGCACTAAATATATATATATATATATATATATATGTATGAATATAATTTAGCTAGTACGTGTTATACGCTTTGACTAGTACAAGCGAGTCATGAGCAGTGTGGAGTCATCAGTTCTGAAATCGCTTGCTGAGGTGGAGTCGGTAGAGTCGGACCAACTTGCTGACGCCCTCAAGGTTAATCATCAAGACGTGGTTGGCGCTATCAAGTCACTTGAATCGGATGGCTACATCAAGAGTGAGATGTTTACACGGCAATCGTGGAGACTCACGCCTGAGGCGATACAGATTTGCGAGAGTGGCACTCCGGAGTTCGCTCTTTGGGAACTTTTGGCCGGAGGTGAGATGACGCAGGATGCCATTGTGGAATCTCTTGGAAAGGAAGCAACCGCTGTGGCAATGGCAAACGGTATGAAGGCGAAAATTTTTGCCCTCACAAAGCGTGATGGACAAGTTTTTCTCAGCCGTTCCCAAAAAGCGTCTAACGTGACGGATAGCATACGCCACACCCTTGTGCGCGCGCAGAAGAATGAGCATGTGGACCCAAAGGACGCTGATACCCTCAAGAAACGCAAACTGGCCACTCTGGAAACGGTTAAGAATTTTCGCCTTTTCAAGGGCCCACGTTATGCACCGGAGCGTCGCGCAAAGGCTGCGGGTGACCTGACAAAGGAGATGCTGCAGGACGGTTCCTGGCGCACGGCAGAGTTTAAGGAGTACAACCTCAACGCGACGGGTCGAGAGGTGGTCTCTGGTCAGCTGCATCCCTTACTAAAGGTGCGACAGGAGTTTCGCGAAATTTTTATGGAGTTGGGCTTCCAAGAGATGGAGACGAATCACTGGGTGGAGTCCTCGTTTTGGAATTTTGACTCCCTCTTTATTCCCCAGGCACATCCAGCGCGGGACATGCAGGATACGTTCTTTGTGTCAAAGCCGGCCACGTGCGATCTGGACAAGCGTGAGGTTGTGGAGCGGGTGAAAGATATGCACGAGTCGCGCTTTAAGAATACGTGGGTGGAAGAGGAGGCACGTCGCAATGTGCTGCGCACGCACACGACGTGCTGTTCCGCGTTTTGGTTACACCACCTCGCGCAGAACTCGCCGCTCCTCCCGGACGGCCGCCGCAACTTTCGGGCGGGTCGATACTACAGCATCGACCGCGTCTTCCGAAACGAGGAGATGGATCGCACACACCTTTGCGAGTTCCACCAGATTGAAGGCTGTGTGATTGACCGCAACATTTCCCTCGCTAACATGATGGATACATTCCACCGCTTCTTCAGCCGAATTGGTATTGAACGACTGCGCTTCAAACCGGTCTTTAACCCATACACGGAACCTTCCATGGAAATCTTTGGATGGCACAAGCAGTTGAAGCGGTGGATTGAGGTTGGCAACAGCGGTCTCTTCCGGCCGGAAATGCTCGTTCCGCTCGGGTTTGATGAGGATGTCACAGTAATGGCGTGGGGTCTCTCGCTTGAGCGTCCAACCATGATCAAGTATGGACTTTCCAGTATTCACGAACTATTTGGCCACAAGGTGGACCTTCGATTCATCAAGAGGTCTAAACTTATGCGTTTTTGATAGGAACCATGAAGAGGAGAACAACAAAAACAAAAAAGACGAACGGAGAGATGAATAGGTCAATGATTTAAACCACAAACGTAACAACAACAACAACAGCAACAAGAACAAAACAAACAAAAAAAAGAAAACAACGAAGGGACAAACAAATGAACAATTTTAACGATTCACCAAAACTCGCATGAATGAGAAAAACAACAAAAAAAAGAGAGAAAGGAGATTTACACTTGTAGGAGAGAGAGTGACCAAAAAAAAAAAATGAGGAGATACAAAGCAGTCCCCACCGACTCCTTCAAAAAGAAAAAAAAAACAGAAATTAAAAAAAAATTGTTTTCCGTGCGGTTAAAAACTACAAAGAGTTTTTTATTGTTTCTTCTTCTTTTA
Organism: Trypanosoma mega; assembly: GCA_030849715.1. Lineage (NCBI taxonomy): Eukaryota > Euglenozoa > Kinetoplastea > Trypanosomatida > Trypanosomatidae > Trypanosoma > Trypanosoma mega. Next base: position 96,525 of record JASANV010001544.1, on the reverse strand, counting down.
ACACAATTTTTTTTTTGTTCTTTCTCTTGCGTAGTTTTGTCTGTAATTGTATATTTTCGCGTTGCTTGTTCACTTATTTATTTTTGTGTACGTATCTTGCTTATATGTTTATCGCTGTGCATATTTATATAAAAATCTAATTTACCTATTTACTTGACTTTACCTTACTTCTTTCTTTTCTTTTCTCTTTTGATTAGTGCGAGATTGAGAACAGTGATGGTGAAGCCGCACCTTCGTCACTACTGCGTTGTGGGCCGCGAGTCCCCGTCGGAGAAGAACGCGGAGCCGACAGTCTACAAGTTCGAAGTATTTGCTCCCAACTTTGTTGTCGCCAAGAGCCGCTTCTGGCGCATGATGCGCCTCAAGAACAAGGTGAAGGCCACCCACGGTGACCTCCTCTCCTGCAAGGTGGTGAAGGACCGCAAGCTGGCCGCGCGCAACTACAGCGTGGACCTCGCGTACTACAGCCAACGCTGCGGCTACACGCACATGGTGAAGGAGTTCCGCGATGTCTGCAAAGCGGGGGCGGTGAGTCAGGCCTACCACGACCTCGCCTCCCGCCATCGGGCGCGCTACCACAACATTGACATCCTCAGCGTGAAGAGCATTCCGAACCATGAGGTGAAGCGCCTCAGCATCCAGCAGTACCACGAGAAGGACCTTTCCTTCCCGCTTCTGCAGCGCCGCGTCAAGTTGGCCCGAAAGGAACGCGCCATCTTTGTCAAGAGGAACTGCAAACGCGCGGTGGTGCAGTAAGAGGAACGCGAAAAGCGGACGTCTGGGAAAAAAAGAAAAGGGGGAAAGGAAATAAAGACCAACGCAGTGAAGCGTGTATGCCAGCACGATGTACTCATGCACTTTTCTTCTTTTTTATTTTGTCTTACTCTTTGTTTTCATTTTTACTATTATATATAATTACTATGGATTCCAGTATGTTTTGGAATGAACATATACGTTTTTCTTTTTTATGTAATTTTTTTTTATTTTCACTGTTAATGCACCGCTCTGATATCTTAAGAGTATTATTTTAGTGAAACGAAAAATTCTTTTTTTTTTCTTTCTATTCTCTTTCGTTTTTGTGTTTATTTACAAATATATGTTTTTTTTTTTATTTTAAATTTTTTTATGATAGGTAAATTTCAAAAAAAAAGATTAAGTGTCTATTAGGGAGAAAGTAGGTGGCTGTAATTTGCGCTTTACTTTTTTTTTTTTTCTCTCTCACTCTCACTCTCACTCTCACTCTCACTCTCACTCTCACAAACAGTAAAACAAAAACACAAAACACAATAAAAAGAAGAGAAAAAAACAATTATTTTTCTCTCTTTCCGTTTTATTTTGGGAGGCGTGTAGAGTGCGACTTTGTACTATCAAAAGTTGCGCCGTTTCGTCTATCGCTCAACAATCCCCACGTGGAACGGGAGGACAATGTCGTCGCAAGTAAAACTGCACCTCAACGCCGATGACCCGAAGAACCCGTACGCGCTCTTTGCCACCTCCCCTGTGCCGCCGAAGAAACCCGGCACGGTTCGCATTTGGGTCGACGGCTGCTTTGACATGCTCCACCTCGGACACTGCAACGCGCTGCGTCAGGCGTCTCTGCTGGGCGATGAGCTCTTTGTCGGTTGTCACTCCGATGAGGAGATCACGCAGTACAAGGGACCCCCTATTATGCATGAGGCGGAACGCTACGAGGCGCTTCGTGCGTGTAAATGGATTCACTTTGTCGTTGAAAACTATCCATACGTGACGCGATTGGTTGATATGGACCGCTTTGAGGTCGACTTCGTTGTGCACGGGGATGACATCTCCACGGACCTTCATGGGCGGAATTCGTACCAAGAAATCATTGACGCCGGTCGATTTAAAGTGGTGAAGCGGACGGAGAGCATCTCCACCACCGATCTCGTTGGGCGAATGCTGTTGTGCAGCAACACCAACGCCCTCTCCGCGGAGGACAGACAACTCGTCGAGGAGGAGGAGAGGAAACACGCGGCGGGCCACTTCCTCACCACCTCACGTAAAATCGTGCAGTTCAGCAACAATTGCCAACCCAAGGACGGGAGTCGCATTGTCTACGTGGATGGCAGCTTTGATCTCTTTCATTATGGTCACATTCGCGTGCTGCAGGCGGCGCGTGCGTTGGGGGATTACCTCATCGCTGGCATTCACGACGACAGCACCATTCGCGCCGCAAAAGGGCGGCACTTTCCCATTATGGACCTCAACGAACGCGTGTTGGGGGTTCTCTCGTGTAAGTACGTGGATGAGGTCGTACTCGGCGCCCCGTATGAGGTGACGGACGCCGCGATTGCGAGTCTCGGCGTGCATGTCGTGGTGGGCGGGAAGGTGTGCGACGCGTATGAGGCGGGCGACGGGCGCGACGCCTATGCGGTGCCAAAAGCGATGGGCATCTTTCGGGAAGTCGACTCGGGGTGTAGTCTCACCACATACGCCCTCATTGAGCGGGTGGTGCAAAACCAAATTATGTACCTCAAGCGACAGGCAGCGAAGCGCATTAAGGATCGCAGAGGTGAGGCGAATAAGCCCGAGGCGTATAAAAATGTAAAAGAGGTGTAAAAGAAATGTAATGCGTAATGCTTTTGATACGATTATTGTTATTTTATAGGGACGCATTGAGTTGTTTTTTTTTTTCCCCTTCGTGTTGTTCATGTGACTGTTTTTAGTTGTTGTTGTTGTGTGCTCTCCTCTTGCTGTTTGTTCCTTTGTGTTTCTTCTGTTATTACTGTTGCCTCTCTGATTTCATTAGATTATATGTAATTATTATTATTATTATTATTGTTTTTTTTTTGTTTTTTTACTCTTCTTTGTAATTTGTGAAGAGAACAGAGTTGCCAAAATCCAAAAAGACAGAAAAAACGAAAGCAGACCAATCAACAATAACAAAACGGTGAAAGACAAAAGCAAGTGAGCAAAACGAAAGACAACAACAACTGAAAAAAGGGTGCATATGCAAAGGACAAAAAAAAAAAGAAAGAAAAATAGTGTTCTTAAAAAAAAAAAAAAACGGCCGATGAAGTAATGAAAAATACGTACGAACGAAATTAAATGAGCGTGTACACATTTATACATGTGCTTACACAAATTTATATTTGAATGCGGATTTGTGTCTATGAAGGCAAAAGGGGGAGAAAAGGGAAGAAACAATAACGGCGATGAAGTCGCCACACATGCAAAAAAAAAAAAAAGAAGAGATGGACAGAAACAAATCTAAAAAAAAAAAAAATTTGAAATAAAAAAAAAAGCGAAAAAAATCGAAAAATGAGAGGGAAAAAATATAAATATATATATATATATATATATAAGAAAATGTTTTTTTTTTTTTCGTTTCGATAAAAGAATGATGAAATTTAAGATGTTTGGCATTTGCTATTATTCCTGTTTATTTACTTATTTCCGTTCATTGACAGAGAAAGAGGTGTGATGATTTGGAATGGGAAAAAACACAATAATAGAAAAGGAAGAATAATCATAATTATAAGAAAAGGAATCGGACAAAACTTCGATGAATGTTAGGTATAGTTGTATTCTCAAATTTTTTTTTTTTGTTTATATCTTTACTTTCTTTATTTCTGTAAATTTTTTTTCTTATTGTTTGTGAAAGTGTGTGTGTATCGCATGAGAATTTTTTTTTTGTTGTTGTCTTTTTCCGTGAATTCGAAACGAGAACGTTATTTTAGGGAAAGGATAAATCCCAAAAGGAAATAAAAAAAGATGAAGGAACAGGAAATTTAAACCACAAGGAAAAACGAAATCTTTTTTTTCAAGCGCAGTTTGTATTGCGTACGTGTCTTCTTTATATTTTTAATCATTTTTTTTTCCCCCCTTTGTTGTTGTTGTTTTCTTGCTTTTGATTTCTCTTTTGTTCTTTTATCGATATGCTTGACATCCGCTTTTTCTTTTGTTGTTGTTGTTGTGTGTGCGTTCCTCTCTCTCTCTCTCTCTCTCTCTCTCTCTCTCTCTCTTTCTTTCTCGCTGTGCATTTCTTTTGTAAAAACGATTCTGAATTTTTTCGTCGATCTCCCCCATACTTTTCTTCACATCTCTCTTTTTTCTTGTTTTTCTTGCAGAATGACGTGCGACGGTGTTTCCCGTCCAGTTGGGATGTCAAATGATGCGTTTTTGTTTCTCGCGTACATCGACGGCACTCCCGCGGCGCGTGACGTCAATGCGGCGCGTGCGTTGACGCAATCGGAGTGCGCGAAAAGCGCCGATTTTGTCGCCAAATCGCTTTACCTTTCGTCGCCGCAAACCCACGCGGCGCAGTGCCAAACCTTTTGCAGTGAAATGGACGCCGTTCGCCGCGCGTGGGGTTTCGATTCGGATGCGACGCGCTTTGAGTCGCTCTTGTCGGCCTCCATGGAGGGCGACGCGACGCCTTTGGGGCGACGAGCGGAAAAGACATTTGCGGAAACACTTTTGGCGCTTCAAACCACTCAGCGCACGCTGTGCGAGGCGCGTCGTCGGCTGCGCGTGGTGCATCAGCGGCGTCGGGCCGAACAGTTGGAGTGTAAACAGCGCGTCGAGCAGTTGGAGCGCCTCGCCGCCCGACGCCGCGCGACAGTGGAGGCCTTACAGAAGAGACTCCGTCACACGTCGGGGAAAACACGCGCGTCCATTTTGGACAAACTCGAATGACACCGCAGAAACGGATGCCAAAAAGGGACACAGTCGCCGTTGGAACGCGTTTTATCTCTCGTTATATAACTGAGAATATATATATATATATATATATTTGTGTGATCCTTTGAGGTGCCACAGTGTGTGGGAAACAATAACCAACAGGACAGCAAGAGTGAGACAAGGGAGAGGAGAGAATGAAACCAACCGAAGGAAAAACCAATGTGTGCTTTGTGCTATTATTACTATTGTTATTTATATACTCATTTTTCACAGAACCATTCATTGATCTATGCAAGACTCTCTTTTTTTGTAAATAAGTAACATCTCTTTTTTTGTTGTTTTTTGATACATCTATATATAAAATATATTTATAAATATGAATGTATATACAAATAAATAAATATACATAGGAATATTTTCTTTTTACGTAACATAACAGAAGGTTGTATTTGCGCTGCTGCGTGGTGTATTGCCTTGTATACCGATTACTGTTCGTATTTGCGTGAGGATGTCTGCGGAAGTCCCATCTGTCCCTCCCCATGAGGACGTCGACCTCACCACTTCCTCCGGCGACACCTTTCACCTCGTCTTCTTTGGCGAGCCCGATGCGGCGTACCAGGCCCGCGGGGAGTCTCCTCCCCCCGTCCTCTTCTGTGTGCACGGCGCGGGAATGTGCGCGTCGAGTTTCTTCGCCTTGGCCGCGCCCCTCACGCAGCCGTGTGCGCTAAGCGCGTCGGGCGGCCGTCCGTTGCGCCTCGCGGCGTTCGACATGCGCTGCCACGGCCGCTCCACGCGCGCCGGCGGGGAGGGCTCCCTCACCCTCGACGTCCTTAGCGCGGACTTTGTCTCCGTCCTGTGCGCGGCGCAACGGCGCCTCTTTCCCGACACGTCGCGTCTGTTCCTCGCCGGCCACTCCCTCGGGGGGGCGGTCGTCGTCGCCGGACTGCGCGGGGGGGAAATCGGCGCGCGCGTCGGCGGCGTCGTGCTGCTCGACGTGGTCGAGGGGACGGCGCGCGGCTCGCTGCAACACATGGACGCGTTTCTCGACAAGCGCCCAAACGACTTCGCGAGTCCGGAGGAGGCGGCGCGGTGGTTTCTGCAGTCGGGGGGGATGCACTCCGCGTCCGCCGCGGCCGTCGCGGTGCCGCCGCTTCTGCGACAAGTCGGGGGGCGATTTGTGTGGCGCACAGACCTCCGCGCGACGGCGCCGGTTTGGCAGACGTGGTTTGAGGGACTCGACGCCGCGTTTGTGGCGCTGCCGTTTCCAAAGATGCTCTGCCTCGCCAACGCGGAGCGCCTCGATGTGCCCCTCACCGTCGCACAGATGCAGGGGAAGTTTCAGTTTGAGATTATTGGAAACGGATGCGGACATTACCTGATGGACGATGAACCAACAATGGTGGCGGCAAAAATACGATACTTTGTGGAACGTATTGAGACGATGTCAGAGAAACTTCGCAAGTGCACGTTGAAAACACCGGAAAAGATGACACCCGCATCGTAATTGCAACAAAAAAAGAAAAGTAAAAAAAAAAAAAAGATGAGTCCTTTCCCCTCCACCCCATCTCCCCATTTAGATGGTTTTTATTACTGTTCTGTTTGTGTGTTTGCTTTTTTTTGTTAATGTTGCTACCTTTGTAGGTCTGATTGTTTGTGTGCTTTTGTCAGTATGATTAAAGCTCTTTAGGTGTTGTGCTTGAGGTGCATTGTTTTGGAGTTTCGTTGCTCCTTTCTCTTTCATATTTTTTTTTTGTTGCTATTATTTATTGTTGTTGTTCTCGTGTGAATGTTTATGTATATATATGTATATATATATATATATATATTTAATTTTTTATGTGAGGCTTTGTTCATTGTTTTTTTGTTCTTTTTCTTACCTTTGTTACAAAAATTTTTCTATTCTTCCTCTCCTCTTTCATTCATTTTTCTGTTGCTGTGACTACAGGTGCTTTTTGTTCTACATTTTTTTTTTTTTTTTGTCTTTCAGCAACTTAAAAAAAAACTATTTTTTTTTTTTGACGTTACCGATCTATTTACATATATATATATATATATATATACGTATATACCCCCCTTTTTTTAGTAGTACCATATTTACATCTAAACGCACATATTCTTTTTCTAGGACTTATCGCCGATAGGGAATGCCACGGGAGAAGGCGAGTGGTCTTTGGCGCTCAGAGGACATGGTGCGACTGGACATCATCACACAGCGTGAGGTCCTCCACGACACCGTTATGGCCGTTGGACTCCTCGGCAAGGCGCAGTTTGTCGACATGAATGCGCACATGAACGCCTTTTCTCGCCCCTACGTGGCCGAAGTGCGGCGCTGCGACGACCTTGACCGCAAGTTGCGTTTCATTACCGCCGAGATGGAGAGCGCGTTTGGCCCGACCGCCACCGCCCCGTTTTCCGCGGACGGAATGGACGCGCCGCTCGGCCGCCCGCCACTCGCCGCGCTGGAGGAGCGCATGGACGCGTTGGTGGCGGAGGTCACCTCCATCAACGCCTCCCTCGCCGGTCTCCGGCGGGAGTTGAATTACCAGTCGGAGCTGTCGCACCTCCGCGCGCGGCTGCACGAGAGCGCGGACGCCACACACACGGCGCTGTCGCACGCGCTCGGCGTCGTCGATTCGGCGCGCGCGGAGTCTCTCTTCGCCGTCGCGTACCGACTGACGCGCGGCAACGCGATCATCGACATCTCCGCCTCCCCGATTCTCCTGATGGACCCCGCGAGCGGTGCGCGGACGGTGTCAAAGACGCCCTTCGCCGTCTTCGTCCCCTCCGCCGCCGCGCTGACGCGGCTGGAGAAGATGCTCGCCGGCTTCGGCGTCGACGTGCGGCGCGTGGCGGATGTGCTGCGCGAGGAGCCGAGCGGCGGCGTGTCGCTCGAGCAGCTTTACCTCCGCATGACGGACGAGCGCCGCCACCTCCTCGCCACGCACGCCAACGCGCACGCGGAGGTGATGCGCCTTGTGCGGGCGGAGCGGCTCGTCTATGCGGCGATGAATTTGTGCCGCGTTGCGGGGACGACATGCACCGCGTCGATTTGGATGGCGGAGCGGCACGAGGACGCGCTGCGCCACGCGCTGCTCGAGGCGGTGCGCTCCTCCGCCGGCGACGTCCAATCCGTCGTGGCGCGACACGCATCACAGGCGAACCCACCAACACAGTTTGAGACCAATCGCTTCACGGCGTGCTTTCAAGGCATCGTCGACAGCTACGGCATGGCACGCTACAAGGAGGTTAACCCGGGCGTCTTTACGATTGTTACGTTCCCATACCTTTTTGGTATTATGTATGGGGATATAGGTCACGGTTTACTCCTCCTTTTATTTTCTATATATTTTATCTTTGTTGAACCGCGTTGGCGAGGACAGCCAGTGAATGAGATTCTTGCTATGCTTCTCAATGGTCGTTACCTTCTGTTATTGATGAGTCTCTTTTCAATTTACATGGGTGCACTCTACAATGATTTCTTTGGCTTTTCCGTGGGGCTCTTTACGAGTGCATACGAGTGGCCGAATATTCACACGCAGAATGGTACGGTGTATCCTATTCAACCAAATAACACGTTGCGACCCTCCCATGTCTACCCAATGGGACTCGATGTCACATGGGCCGAGACGGAGAATAAACTGGAGTTTTACAATTCAGTTAAAATGAAATGTGCAGTTATAGTCGGCGTTGTACAGATGCTCGCGGGCAATATTCTTTCTTTCTTTAATCACCTTTACAATCGTGATCCGATAAAAATTTTTGCCCTTTTTATACCAGAAGCTGTTTTCCTTCTTTGTACGTTTGGTTACATGTCTGTCCTCATTGTCCTAAAGTGGTGTACACGTTGGGACAATACAAGTGAGGCCCCAAGCATACTAGAAACCATGACGAATTTCTTTTTACAACCTGGAACCGTTACTAAACCACTTTACAATGGTCAATCGATTGTACAAGTGGTGCTTTTACTCATTGCCTTTGCGATGGTACCAGTGATGCTCATTGTGATGCCAATTGTGGAATCCCAACGACACAAACGACACCTTGCCCAGAGCAGGGTAACAAATGCGGAAACGGTGTCTATGGAATCTCTCTACACGGGAGACAACATGACACGGGAGGTGTCCTCACAGCCTCTCTATGAGGCGGTTCCACGGGATGTGTATAACGGTTTTTCAGGCAAAGAGACCATTGTAACGGGGGATGACATCTTCTCCGACGCGGAAGGCACAGATGAGGCTTATTCATCTCATCCACCGCATTTTGACATGTCTGAGGTAGTCATTCATTACATGATTCATACTATTGAGTATGTTCTTGGTTGTGTATCAAATACGGCGTCGTATTTACGTCTGTGGGCCCTTTCACTTGCACACGCACAGCTATCTGAGGTTTTCTTTAACTTTGCTATTGTAAAAGTTTTGGGTGTGGACTCATCCGGTGTCTTTATTGCTGTAGGGGCGGCTGTTTGGCTTGCCGTGACTCTCGCTGTGTTGGTGGGTATGGAGGCACTCTCTGCGTTTTTGCACGCCCTCCGGCTGCACTGGGTGGAGTTCAATAACAAGTTTTACACGGGAGATGGGTTCGCCTTGGAACCATTAGATTTACTAGGAGATTTTTACTGAGGTTTTCTTCGTTTTTCTTTTTTTTCCCCCATTTTCCTCATTTTTTCTTTTTTGGTTCTTTGTGTGTGTTACCATTTTTACTATTCGTGTTGTAATGTGTTTTATTAACACTGGTACATGCAAGTTTTACTAATATTTGCCAAAAAAAAGAGGTATTTTTTCCCTTTTTAAAAGGGAACAGAAAAAGAGGCAAAAACATAAAGAAAAGGAAAATGAGGGAGGCGATGAAAAAGAAAACAAAATGCATATACTTTTATATACGTATATATTTTAGTTGTGTCTCTTTCTTTTTTTTTTTTTTGATTTCTACGAGCCGAATGTTTTTGTGTGCTTTTTTTTCTTTTTTCTTTTTCACCTCGCTGTGGAACAGGTAATCCGCATTCAGACGCTGGTTGTTTCCTCGCTTCATTTTTTGTTTTTTTCTTATCTTTGAAAATGCGCATTTTTTTTTTCTTACTTCTGCACATGACGAGATGTTTTTTTATGCATTATACTTTTTCTATTATTATTATTATTATTGTTATTTTTTTGATGTGTTATTTGTTATCTATTCTTTACCCTCTGTATCTTTCTGCCTTTCCCACTCCCCCACAAATCCGTGTGAAACAGATTAATCCACCGCAGCCACCACCTTCAGCGAATAAACCGATTGCCGATGACGAATTCGGAGCTTCAGCAGACCGGCCACGCCTTCCCCCCCGCCGCCACCTTTGCGGTGGTGGAGGAGCGCCGCGCGGAGACGGACGGACCGCTCGAGTTGACGGATTATCAGACCAAAGAGTTCTCCATCGTCCCCGGCAAGAGCTCCGCGGAGCTGCTGGGCGACTACCGCAAAGGTCTCGTGCAGTTTGTGGAGATGAACGGCACCGAGAGCGCGGGCGGGACGCACGGCATTACGCTGAGCCGACGACACATGGAAACCTCCGACTTCTACAGAAGCGAATTCGACGAAAGCGCCTCCAACGTCCTCAGCAGTTACCGCTTTGGCTCCGTCATCGAAAATGCCTAGCTCGTGAAGCACGTAGGGGAACAAAATGATAAGATTTGTTTTATATATTTATATTCCTTTTTTTTTGTTATTGTTTGGTTTCTTTTCTGTTACCTTCCGGTAACGTGGGAATACTTTGAACGATAGAACGAAAAGGAATGGGAAAAAGAAGACAAATAAGAAGAAAAGTATAATCGAGAAGCAGTGAAAGAAAGAGAGACACGAACACGCAGTAAAGAGCACACACACCAGAAAGAAAGGAATGCGTGTTGCATAAAATCCAACTCGCAAAAAGTTCGTAAGTACAGAAAAAGAATGGAATGCCAAAAAAAAAAAAAAAGAGGATTTGTAGGAGAACAGGTAAAGTATCAACAACAACAAGAAGATTTATGCGATGCGGTTCTACAAGTTCCTTTTGCTTTTTCGTTTTATTTTTCTCTTTTTTTTTCATTGTAATTCTTTTACTTCTCTTTTTTTTTTGTCGAACGCTTCACGGCGTTACATTTTGTATTTGTTTTTTTTTTTTTTTTTTTTGTCCCTGAAAAATATGGAGTTGGCGAGAATCTGAAAAAAAAAAACTTTTTTTTTTTCTTATAAACTCTCAAAACACACAGAACCAAATAAAAGAAAGAGAAAAAATGTTTCTGTTTTTTATTTTTTTGCGTTCTTTTCTGAGAATCCATAAAAAAAAAAAAAGACAGCATCACAACAATTTTTTTTACTTATTTTTATCTTTGATTGTTTTCTTATAATCTGAAAAATGATTATGAGGTTTTTATTTCCTTTTTCTTTTCTTATGTGTTTTTTTTTTTTTTTTATCATTAAGAAAAGTACACTCCCTGTGATTTAATTTGTACATCTCGCTCTCTTAATTACTTTATTTTCCCTTTACTATTACTGTTGTGTGTTTACAATATCTATTTTCCTTTCTTGCTTTACAGTACGAGCAGATTCTTCGATGAAATGAAAAAGAAAGGAATTAACATAATAATAGAGAATCATGAAGAAACCAACAAAAAAAAAAGTAGAGAAAAAAAAAACGCCAATCAAAAAAAGGTTTTAAAAAGGAAAAAAAAAATTTAATAAAAGTTAAAGTTACGCACGGCCACAGAATCTTACCCTTCTCAAGCAAAAAAAAGAAAGAAAAGAAAATCAAATGAAAGAGACGGAGATAAGAGAAAAGAGCGGCGAAAAAAGTTTTTTTTTTTAAGTTGAATCATAAAAAGGAAAAAAAAAAAGTTTACCCCCCTTCCCTTCACCTCACGAGTGAAAGCGAAAAGAAAGGAACTAGGAAAGAGAGAGAAAATGAGAAAGTAGAACTTACACAAAAGGAAAATATTCTGTTCTTTACTTTGTTTATTTTTTATTTTGTCATTTTTATATTTATTTTTACTACTATTGTGTGTTTATGAGTTGAAAGTACACAAAGGAACATGTCTAGGGTTTTTTTTTTTTGGTTCCTTCTGAGATAAATGGGAAATTTAAAAAGGGATTTATGCCTTTTTTAAACGTTTTTTTTCTCCTTCTCCCCAATCATGGAAAGGTGCAAATGTACCTTTTTTGATCTTCCTAGTTGGATTCTTTTTATATATATATTTCATTTGTTTGTTTGTTGGTGGTCGTTGGTGCTGTTTTTTGGCTTTATGAATGACGCCTGTTTTCCTCCTTTCTTTTTTTTTAAACTTATTTCTATGTGAATCTTTTCTGTTTAACCATGATTAGGTGTACAGTAGATCTATATATATATATATATATATATATATATAAATTTGTATTTTAGTTTGTATTTTGAATTCACAAGTCGATATAGTGATTAACGTTTTTAGCATTATTCCTCTTCTTTATTTCTTGATATTGATGCTTCTCGAGCTCGCATTGGTTCTTTGTGCTTTTTTGTATTGGTCTTGGCGGGTTCGGCTGTTGTCTGTGTACAACGATTGCCCGTTTCCCGTGTCGCACGACGTGGAGGATGGTTTGGAGGTCGACTTCGTCGTCATCGGCGCCGGACCCGGCGGCTTGTCGGCCGCGCGTCGGCTCCTCGACGGGGCGGACGGGGGCGAAACGGTTCTTCTGCTCGAGTGCGGCCGCGCGGCGCCGTCGCGTCTGTTTTGGCCGTTCCGCCACGCCGACACCCGCGCGCTCCTCTCGCACGCGGTGGACCTCGTCGGGTCGGCCGTCGACGGCGGCGCGCGCGTCCCCCGACCGTTCGCCGACGGCGCGCAGCCGTTTCCGCGCGGCCGCGGTTTGGGCGGGACGTCGCGCCTCGACTGGGGAATGGGCGCCGCGCCGCTCCCCGGACTCCATCGGCCGCCCCTCACCCACCGCCCGGCCGGCGCCCGCAGTCCGCTCGCGTGGGCCTTTGGCGCGGCGGCCGGCGCCCCGTCGGGTGCGTTCGGCGCACATCGGGACGGCGCCGTTTTGCTGCGCGTCGACGCGGACGGGCGGCGGCTGCCGTTGGCGCACGTCGCGCTGCGCGCCGCCCCGAATCTGCGCGTCGTGGACGGCTGCGCGGTCGGCGCGTTGGCGGCGGCGGACGGGGCGGTGCGTGCGGTCCGCTGCCGCCTCTCGACGGGCGCCGACGTGCGCGTCGGGGTGCGCCGCGGTTTGGTGTGCGCCGCCGGTGTGCTCGGGACGCCGCGGCTGCTGCGGCCGGGCGGGGCGTGCGGCGCGCGGGACGTGTTGGGCGTTCCACTTCTCTTTGGCGCGCGCCGCGGCGTGTCGGACGACGCGGTGAACAGCCGCTCCCTCGCGGCGCGTCTCGCGTGGGCGTTTCGGCGCCGCGGCCCCTTCGCCCACGCCGTGTGTGACGCCGTCGCGGAAACGCCGCTCGGCGCCGGTCGGACGGCGGTCGTCTGCCTTTTTCCGTTTGGCGGACGCGACGCGGTCGGGTTTGCGCGCCGCGGCATCGACCGCGCGCTCGGCGTCTTCCGCGAAGGCCTCACGCTTCTCGTCCTCCTCTGCGGCGTCGACGCGCGTTGGGGGGCGGACGGCCGCGCGGAGGCGTTTGTGTCTGCGTTGGGCGACGGGCTGCGCTTTGCCCGCCGCATCGCCGCATCGCCGCCGCTGTCGCACCTCACCAACGGCCTCGAGGCGGTCGACGCGGCGCTCCTGTCGGATGCGCGGCGGGCGGTCGAGTACGTCCGACTGACACGCGCCCCGAGGGGACTCACGCCGCAGCAGCGCGGGCGCGCCCCGAGTGTCTTGGCGTGGGCCGCGGAACAGGCGGAGACGGACGCGTACGTCACGGCATACGTGCGGCGCCACGCGCAGTGGATGGGATTCGCGAGCGGGTCCTGCGCGGACCTTCTCGACGGCGAGGAATCGCAACGGGTGCGGGGAATGAGAAACGTGTTCATCGGCGACTGCTCCGCTGTCACAGCGGCGATGGGAGGGGGGGATGAGATTCGCGCCGGATCCGTTTCCACCGCGATGGCCCTTGGAGAAAAAGCGGCCAATGAACTCCTCGCACTGACAAGGGAAGAGGTGAAGAAAACGTCTCTCGAGGGGAGGAAGGAAAGTAGAGATGATTGTAAATAACAAATAGATAACAAGGGGCAATAAAGGATCACTATATACACAAAAGAAGGTTGAGAACAAAAAAAAAACGGAAAAAAAAATTCAATTCAATAATAATAATAATAATATATATATATATATAAGGAAGATTTATGGATATACCTGTTTCTGCATTTAAAATATTTATGTATATATATACATATAGTTTTTTTTTATATATTTCAATAAGATATTCTTTTTTCTGCTCTTTCCATATTTTGTCCTTTGTTACTTTTATTTGCGTATTTTTTTTGGATAGATTTGTAACGTTAAGCCGAAGCTTGTGATCATCTTCAACATACCGATATTTACTTGACCCCCCCCAAAAAAAAATATATATATATATATATATATATCGTTATATATGAAGTATAATGATGTATTTATTTATTTTGTGTTTTACACTATTTTTTTTTTTTGCATATTTACATTGAATATATATTTATATACATGTGCATATATATATATATATATATATATATATTGCGTTTGTTTGGATATTTTTTATTTTTTGACTCTTAATGTTTACAGTCTAGTGTTTTTTTTTTTCTTTTGCAATATTTTTTTCGATTCTACGTATCTTTCTTTTTTATATATATTATTTTCTGTACAGTGAAGGAGGCTGTGTGATATTTGTGCATGGAGGTGTGTGCGTTGGCCGCTTCCCTTCGACGTGTGTCGGATGTGCTGTGTGCGCCATCCTCGCGTGACGACGGCCCCTCGCGTGTCTCCGCGCTGCGCGAGTTGGGCCGCATTGCGCGTGACGGTTTGCGCGCCCCCCTCGACGCCCCCCTCCGCCACGCGTTGCGTCGACACTTGGAGGACCCGCGCGCCGCCGTTTGCACCGCCGCCTGCGACGCGTTGGCGGTCGTCGCGCCTTTGGGTGTTTCCGCGGACAGTTTTGTCTCGCCGCTTCTCTCCGCGTCGGCGCGGTCGAACGCGGGCGTGACCCGAAGCGCCGCCGCCGCCCTTCGCGCGCTCTTTTCGCCCGGCGGTTTCGGGGCGCCGGCGGCGGCGGAGATTCTGCGCGGGGCGGAGGACGGGCGGCCGGCGGCGCGGCGGGCGGCGCTTTGGGTGTTGCGCGACGCCCTCACCGGCGGTGCGGCGTTTCCGGCGGATGCGTTGCGGCGTGCGCTGCGCGCGGCGCTGTTGGACCGCGACGCCGTCTGCCGCCGCGCCGCCAGCGAAGGGTTTAGGGCGTTGGAGGAGTCTGACGAGGAGGCGGCCGCTCGACTCCGCGACTCCCTCGACCCGACGGCCCGGCGCAACCTGCAGCGCGCCGCCGGTGGGAGCCAAGGCGCGCCGCCCCGTGGGGATTCGAGTCATCCCACCGAAATGCGCGCGGCGGGCAAAGATTCCCCCCCAAAGGCGGCGACGCCGGAGGAGGAGTGGGCGCTGATGCAGACGGCGCTGCGCAGCGCGGAGTGGTCCGAGCGCCTCATCGCCGTGCGCCGCGCGGCCGACAGCTTTGCCGCACTTCCGTCCAAAGCGGAGTGTGTTCGACTGCTCGTGCCGCGCCTCAACGACCCGAACCCCCGCGTAGCGTTGGAGGCGCACCGAGCCCTGCGTGTATCTGCCGACACCGCACCGGAATTACTTCGGGAGGAATTTACGGACCTCATCGCCGCCCTTTTGGTGAATGTGGGGGGCAGTCGGTCCGCTCTGGCCACGGCGTCGGCCGCGCAACTCGCCGACCTGTGCACTGCGCAACCGATTGAGGACGTGAGCCGCGCCGTGCATAGGGCCATTGGTGATGTTCTTGCCCCATCAGTGCGGGCCCACGCGTTGCAGTTCGCACAGAAGCTCTACGAGGGACACCCGACGCACTTTGCGCAGCCCTCGCACATGACACAGTGTCTCACGCCACTCGTCTACACGCTGCGTCGCGAGCGGCCCAATACGGAGGCCGGACGAGCGGCAACATCCGCTCTCCAGACACTTTACATATCCGCACGCCCAGCCTTTCTGCGGGCTTTACAGCAAATGCTCCCTGACGATCGTGACGCGGCCACATTGGCACTTGAGAAGGATGCGCCGCAACTCGCACACGAGTGCCGCCGCGTCGCCCGCGATGCGCCAAACACCCCCGCGATGGAGAAGTCCACGCGGGGGAAGAGGACGGAGGAAAAGGAAAACGCCGGAGCGGTGACTCCCGCACACTCGAGCGGTCCAAGGCGTTCCTTTCCATCCCCGCAGCCGCCACGGTCGACGTCCCTTGCGGCGCTTACAGCTGTTGCCACACCGCCGGCGGCGCGTCGCGTCACGTTTGACTCGGCCCGCCGCGCCGAGTTGGACACAGCCCCTTTAGATCGTCTTGCTGTGGCCACCACCGCCGCCGACAAGTGCGCCGCGCTGGAGACGCTTTCGGCGTTGCTCGTCACGTCTCCAAGTGGGCTACGTCCACATATGGCGCGCGTGGTGCAGTTAACGGAGAGCCTTGTGCCTTGCGCGGCGGAGGCGAGTCGATCTGTGCGTCGCGCTGCTCTTGCGCTGTTGTCGGAGGCGGCGCTGTCAAAGTCCACTCGGCCCGCGTTGGAGCCGATGCTGCGCCGCCTCGTGCTGCTCGCCCGCGCTGGCCTCGACGATCCTTTTGCGGAGGTGCAGAGTGATGCGGCAACACTTTTGCGTGCCGTTTTGAGTGATAACTTTTCCGCTTCGCGTTGTCGATGTGCGGTCGCGACGGCGCTGGAATCGTGGTTGCGCGGCGAGAACGCGGCGGATTGCAGTCGCGGATGGCTTATCCTTTTGGAGGAGTTGCGAAGTCTCGTGGAGCACAGCCACGCGGACGACACACTAACGAATAGTAATGCCCTTGAAGAAGAGGAGAGAATCTCGTCAAGAACGGATGCATCGGGTTTCTGTCGTGCAGTAGCTGTGGCGTTACGTGCGATGCGCCATAATGCGCCAGAGGTGCGCCTCGATGCTGTTCTCCTTTGTGCTGAACTTTGGATCAAACTAGGCACAGCGGTGTTTCCCTACTTTGCGGGACTCTCCGCAAGCGAACGTAAACTTGTTTCTATTTATTACAACAAGGCGGCCGCGGTACGTGGAGATGAAACTCGGGATCTTTCAAGAGAAATGCGTGCTAGAGGTATACCAGAGCCTAGAACAAATAACCATTTTACAGTCTAAGGCTTACCATTAATATACATTTGTATTTATTTTGCGTATATACATATATATATATATATATATATATATATATATATTCCTGAATAGATCTCGCTTTGTGTACAATGAACGTGAAAAAAAATGGATGGAATGGATATATGAGTTGGAACGGATATACATATATGCATTTGACTAACTATAAATGTGAATTTCCGTACCCATAGCAAGAAAAGATGCACAAAAATGATTAATAATCATAATAATTTTTTTTTTTCAATTATTGTGCCTTTTTTTTTTTGTACTATTCTTATTTTTTGGATACATAAAAAGTTTCACAAAAAAAAAAAGAAAAGAAGACAGAATCCTAATTTATTAATATATTTTTACAGCAACAAGTCATGTCCTACCTTGTGTATGCGGTGGATAGTGCGGATCGCCTCACGCTCCTTGGCCCCCCGACGGCTGATGGCACACCAAACCTTAAGCTTATAGCGCTCAGCTACATCAATGCCCCAAAGGTGGCACGCCGCACAGCGACTGGTGATTTTGGTGCGGAGGAGCCATTTGCGCATGAGGCGGTGGAGTTTGTGCGCACCGCGTGCATAGGAAAACCGGTCAAATTCACGGAGGATTATAAGATTGAAGCACTCCAACGTCACGCGGGTCGTGTGACACTCGCGAACGGTGAGGATCTCTCAGCGTTACTTTTGGAGAATGGCTATGCGACGCTTCCCGATAACGCCACAGTGCGCATGGAAAAGGCCTTGCAATCCAAATACGCCTTACTTTTCCAGACTGCCCGTACCGCAAAGAAGGGGATTCATGCCCCGAACGCCGCCCGTCATGTCCGGAAGCTTGTAGATTTGAGTCCAGAGGATACGGCAAAGCACGCGGAGCGTCTGAAGGGGAAGGAGATGCTTGTGCGTGTGGAGCATGTGTTGGCGCCATCTATTTTGCTCGTCACAGCCGAGAGCTTTGGGCCAGCCATGGTTGCTGTACATATGCCCGGTATTACGGTGAAGGACGCGGATTGTATGGCTATTGCAGCCACTGCACGTTTTCATGTTGAGCGCCTTCTTCTGCATCGCCGGGTCAGTCTCCTCTTTGAAGGGATGGACACATTTAACAATCTCCTCGGCTCTGTTACATCAAAGCAGGGGAACTTTCAGACAGAACTCTTATCCCGTGGTTTTGTTAAGCTCAATGGTGCGACGCTGGGCTACACGAGTCGCGCCACGGATATGCAAGCCGCTGAGGTGGAGGCACAGTCTAAGCATGTGGGTGTGTGGAAAAATTTTGAGGCCCCCAAGGCATCTGGGATGCTTCAGGTTGACTACAAGTCTGCCGCCCCCGCCCAAGCAGGAATACCTACAACAAACAACGACGGAAGCACAGGTCCTGAGTACAAGGGTCCAACTCTGTTCAACGCCGTCGTGGTTCAAATCATTAACGGCGATACCATAGCAGTACGCTCCGATGAAACAGGTGATGTCATCCGTGTGTCACTCGCTGGCGTTCGCTCTAGCAAGAATATCTCGCGCGAGCAGGACGGCAAAGCCCCTGAAACACGTGTAACGTACAATGACTACGAGTGGGAGGCACGTGAGTTCCTTCGCTCAAACTACATTGGTAAACGCGTGGCGGTCAATGTCGAGTTTGCTCGACTAATTCCTGAAACGAAGGAGGTGCGTCCTGTGGCACTCTTAACTGTTCTTGGGACAGGTGCAAATGTTGGTGTCTCGTTGCTGGAGACCGGATTTGTAACCTTCTTCCTCGGTCGTTCAGATGTTTGCTCCGCCGCACCGCTTCTTCAGGCGGCGAATGAACGCGCTCGTTCGACGCATTCGGGACAGTACAGTGGTGCCAACGCACCATCTGTAAAGACGGTGGAGTTGAGTCACCTCGGAAGCGCACGAGGAAAGTACTACCTCAGTTTCCTACAACGTGGTATGCAAGGAAATCGCCCTCCTGTACTCAAGGGTGTTGTGGATGTTGTTCTTGGTGGCAGCTCATTGCGTGTGTATATTCCACGCGAGCATTTTCAAATCCCTGTCAAAGTGGCCGGCATTATTTCACCCATGGGTGCTGTTGCCGGTTCGGCAGAGAAACCAGACGCCTTTGCCGAGGAAGCAAAGAGCTTCGCGGTGGATAAGTTGCAACAACGCGAGGTGGAGATTCAGGTACACACGGCCGACCGCGCAGGAAACTTCATCTCTAGCGTTTTCTTCGCGGATGGGACAACCAACTACGCCGTCGCTGCCGTTGAGGCGGGTTTGGCAACTGTGGCAAATGCAGATCGCTTGCCATACTTGCAGCAACTCATTGACGCCGAGCGTCTGGCACAGACGGAGAAGAAATATATGTGGGGTGAGGAGGCAAAAATCCCACAGCGTGCGGCAAAGTTGGAGGCGGAGCGGAACTGCATGAATGCGCGCGCCTACACACGCGCAAGCGGACCAAAGTCGGAGTTTGCCCCATACACACTCTGCGAAGTGGGTGAGGACGGCCTTTCAGTGTATCTCCAGGCCCGCGGCGAGTCGGCGGAGCGGACACGTGAGGAGTTGCAGACTCTCCTCAACCAAAACGCCTCCATTGGCGGCGAGTATCAGGCGAAGCGCGGGGAGCTCATCGTGGCGCAGTACCGCGACGACAAGACGTGGAACCGCGCCAAGGTGCAACACGTGCGTAAAGGCGATCAGGTGGTGGATGTCCTCTTTGTGGACTTTGGCACCCGCGCCGAGGTGCGAGCCCGCGACATTCGTATGATACCGCGAGGACCGGAATTTGCCATGCTACGCGACACCCCTCCGCTCGCGCAGCTCGTGCGTCTCGCCTTTTTGCGCACTAAACTTCCAAACGACGCCAATGTTGGATACGCCTGTGATACCGTGTACGACTACTCGGATGGAAACATCATTGCGCGCGAGGTGTACCGCGATGGGGCAGGGGGGCAATATTACACCGTCACAGTGAATGAAAATGTGGCCTCCCTTAGTGAGACATTACTGCAGCGGGGTGTCGCACTACTTGACCGTGGTGCGGAAACCGTTGACCCAAAGGAGTATAAGCGACACGACGCCGCGCAGGATATTGCTCGCCGTGGGCACAAGGGAATGTGGCAATATGGTGACATCGACGATTACAGTGATGACGAGTAGAATTTGTCTAGGACAGTGGAGTGCGTGTGCGTGTGTTAATCTTTAAATGTGCTTCTTAAAACTATCTTTTTTTTTGATTTTTATGTTATCTCATTCTTTTTATCTTTATATATATATATATATATATGCATATATACGTAAGAATATTGTTTCTTACAACTCGCAACACACCTTAAAATGTTCTTTTGGTCAGCTTACGAGATATGTTGGAGATATGAATGATACTTTTACAAGGACTTTTTTTTTTGACTATGTAAAGCATCCAAACGAAAAGTTTATAGTTGAGGTTTTAGTAGTGTTATTGTTGTTAGTTTGCGTTTGTTTGGAGTGAAATTTTTTACTATTATTATTTTCTTTTTTTTTTTCTTTTTTCGTTCTGTGCATTGTCTGTTTTTTTTTTTTTTGTCATTATCTATTTGTATGACGTTTATGTTTCCTGCTAACATAAACACACACGTGACAAACAAATCCTCCTCCCCCCTCCCCTTTAAAAGAAAAAAAAAAATAAGCAATAAACAGTATTTTTTTTCTTTTTTCTGTTGTTGTCGTGATTATTTAGTTTCGGTGGGTCTGCGAGGAAATGTCGGCGGTGCCGCACTTACAGAAACAACTGCGTGAGCTGTCGACGAATCCGCCCGCCGGGTTTCGCGTCGAGGCGGATGATCTCTTCCTTTGGCACGTTTGGTTCAGTGGACCCGAGGGAACCTCCTACGCGCCGGGCATCTACAAGGCAGAGCTTCGCTTTCCGCGTGATTTCCCAATGGAGCCCCCCAACTTTCGCATCACGTCCTCCTTTTGGCACCCCAATGTGTACGCGGACGGGCGCGTGTGCATCTCCATCCTCCACCCCCCCGGCGAGGACGAGATGAACACGGAGGAGACGGCGATGATGCGGTGGACGCCGATCCAAACCATTCGCTCCGTCCTTCTCTCCGTCGTGTCGCTGCTGAGCGATCCCGACCCGAAGGATGCGGGGGCGCCGGCCAACGTGGACGCCCTCGTGCAGTACCGCAAGGACCGCCCCGGCTTCGACAGCCTCTGTCAGGAGTTGGCGCAAAAGTCTCTCGGGGAGTTACCGCCAAACTTTGTGCCGCCGCAAAAAGAGGATCGCGTCGAGCGGCCGGTCGATTACACCGCGCCGGTCGAGATGGATTACGAGGAGGACTCCGAGGGGGAGGCGAATACCGGAGGGGCGAAAAGTTTTAGTGATGAGCTCCGACAACTTCGTGAGATGGGACTTGCGCCGGATGTGTCAGATAATGAACTTCTCGAAATGCTCGCCAAGGTGAAGGGGGACGTCGCCACACTTATGGAACAACTCATGTGAGGACTCTGCAACGCAAGACATATTCTAAGATCAGAGAATGGAGAGGGGCTGGAAAACAAACAAACAAACAAAAAAAGAACCAAAAAGGAATCTAAAGAATACCACGTTGATTAAAGTAAAGGGAAGGATGAATACAAACACCAAAAGAAAGAAAATACAAGCACAAATGAGCAGCAACAATGGAGCAAACAAGCACGGAAAGAGGCGATGAAAAAGAGAAAAAGAAAAACAAGGAAGATAACAGTGCTCTCAACACAATTTTATTCTCTAATTTATTTTTACGAATCAATATATTTTCACATCTTGTTTCATTCTTTTATGTGGCGTAAAACGAATAATTATCGGCACTTCATAATCCAGCAAAAAGTAAACGGAAACGACGCATCTCAAAATGCATCAAAAAAAAAACGTTTGAAAAGGAGATTTAAGCACCTGTATATAGACCAAAATTGAGAAAAAGAAACACACAACAACAACAAAAAAAATGAAAAGAAAAAGAAAAAACAGATTTTCAAATTTTTTTCTTTCTTCTTCTTAATTCTAGGAAATACATGGACGGGTTGAATGAGGTTATGTGCTGAGGAGCGTCGCTTGAACTGGAAGGATTGCAGTAACCGTCGCTGAGCTGGTGTTGTTGGAAAAGCCATGCTGTGCGCGAAACTGGGTCGTTAGAGTTTTGTGATGCCGAGTAAAAAAAATAAGACGTGTGCAGCAAAAAAAAACAACAAAAGAAGAAAAACAACATAAAACCGAAAAAAGAAAAATGAGAAAACAAAAGAAAAATGAAAATAACGTCCATATATGTATGTATATATATATATATATATATATATATATATATATATTATATCCGCAAGATTCGATTCTTGCTATTCGTGTGACCTTTGTGCACCATTCTGGCACCGTTTTGCACTTCTTCTTCTTCTTTTGTCGTTGGATGTCTGCATGTAAGTTGTATGCGATGCTTGTTTGCCTGTGAAAAAAGAGGTACATATATATATATATATATATCCCTTCATTCCGAGATGATTGCTTTTCGTAGTTCTTGCCTTTTTTTTTTCGTGTCTCTTTGTTTTTCTTTTACTATTATTATCTATCTATCTGCTTTTCTCCTCCTTTATTTATATGTGAGAAGACAAAAAGGAGAAAAAAGAAAACTATTCGATGCCGTAAATATTTCCACCTTTTTTTTTTCTTCTTTCCTCCCCTCTTTTTTTCTTAATAATTTATTTCTACTTTCTTTTTTTGTTCTTATTGTTGTTGTTGGAACGGCGTTTCATATTCGTATTTTTTCCACATTGTTGTCCCGACGTAGTGCTATTTTTACTTTTGCTTTTCGTGCTCTTTTTTTTTTGTTGTTGTTGCTTATGTAATTTTGTACATTTCTTATCGTAATGGCTCATGCTTCAAACGTACCCAACCAACCACACATACATAAACGCTTAGTTCAAAGTGAAAGCGAGAGCCACATCGCCACTAGGCGTTTGCTGCTCGTAAAAGAAAACAATTTGCTTACATAAACAAAATTGATAATTAAAAAACCAAACAAAAAGAGGTTCGGCGTGACATAGAGAGATGCCACCAAAACAAAAGGATGTGTCAACTCCTTCTGGTGTTTTTATGATGCACCAGAGTGGTGGTTTGCCTCTTTGGGATGAGGCGGCTGTTCAGCATGAGAATTGGGGTGGTAGCCTCGGCCTCCCCGCGCGTAAGCCCGGTTCTGTGGTGGATATTAGCAGTACAGAGAGCAAAATTGTCGTCTCCCCTGACGAGGAGGAGCGTGCAGCCTTTACGCAGTGTATTGCGGCAGTTGCACGTAGTCATGTAAATGTCCATTGGCGGCGACCTTCGGCCCTTTTCGCCCCGTTTCGCCCCATGGTGCACCGAAACACAACCCCATTTCTTCACCCGTATGCCGATCCACCGAAGCTATTCAACGCGACCGTTGAGGGGGAGGCATCAAAACCTCATACTGCACAAAGCGGGAAACGAAATGAGCCCAAGTCGGTTGCCCCACCCGTCCCGCTGCATCAACAGTTTCCTGAAATTGTCCTCGACATGACAGAGACGATAGACACGACAGCAGCAACAGACACGATAAAAAAGGTGACACCATCTAACAAGGATTCGAGTGTATCACCAACGACAACAACAATAGCACCGAACACAGTGATAGAAGTAACGGCGAAGGAAGTATCGGCGGCAAGGACGATCGTAACACCAGCTTCTACAGAGTGGGAAAATGTGACACCCGACGTGATTGTGGCGCGTTATCGTGCCTTACAACCTCTTCTTCAGCCCTATGACCCGACGCTGGAGCATGGATGCGCCTTGACCCCGTTGGAGGCGTGTGCTTCGCGTTACAGCACAGCCTTACGCCATCGCCTTCGTGAAGTGGATGAACTTGGGCGCCTTGTAGAGCCACCGCCATTTCTTATGGGTGCCTTTAACAGTGCTCTGCGTGTTGTGGAGCATGCACAATCCCTTTTGGGAAAAGGTGTGTATTTATGGGAACTTATTCACCCCCATGCCCCGGGAACGACCCACCCGGTGTATAATCCCTACGGAAAGTACACAGTGCGGCTGTTTGTGGACGGGGCGTATCGTCGTGTAACGGTGGATGACTTTCTCCCCGTCGATGCGCTGGGCCGCCCATTTCTCAGCTATACAATGAAAAAAGAGATATGGCCTGCCATATTAGCCAAAGCCATCTTCAAAGCCCTTGGTCCCGGCGGCCGTCACCTTCTCTTTACGGACCCAGAGGTGTCACTCAGCTGTCTCATGGGGGAGTGGTTACCGCGGCACATTCGTCCGCAATGTGAACTGGCAACCGCATGCGGCTTTCTTCTTGCGTATAAACATCAACTACCTTGTGGAATGACTGTGTCCACGCCGTTTGAAGCCTCTGGCTCTCCACAATCGACGGAGCGGGGAACTTTTTTGAGCTCTGCCACAAACAACGCCATGGCCACACAGGAACCAATCCAAGACCAACAGGAGCAGCAACCGCGCGATGAGACGAATGATGAGTCGGGGATAAAAGAGGCAACATTGCGCTATTTACCAGATGACCTTTTTCAAAGTGGGGCACAAGATTTTTCGCCGGATTGGCCCGTCATTCTTGCCTGTGGTATTGCGGGGGAGGGTACACGGCGACAACTTTACGTTTTACACGAGATTGTGTCGTTTCACAATACCTTGGCGCTACGTGTCTCGACCGATCCCCCTGTGGAGGGTGTCTTACGCTCCAGTATACTCACAGCGGACAACACCAATGAAGATGCCATGTATTTTATCCAAAACATACCAAGCGAAGAGACAGTTTCCTCTGTTTGGGTGACCTTTGAGGAGTTCTGTGAATATCTTGACATGACTGTGTGGCTTCCATTCAATGAGGAGAGTCCGTTCAAGTTTAATTTGCGCTTTTCCGTTACAGAGGATCCAACAACGGGTACAGCTGGACACAAGAAGCGGAATGCAACATCCATGGCTAATGCTCTCGCGAATGTAACACAGCAACGCAATAGTGTGCGTTGGATTCATCTTACATGTGAAAAACCTGAACGTATTGCACTTGTGAGTATTGGAGCCATTGCGTCACCGGAGGCTTTATTATCATTCGCCAATGCAGAGGCGGCAGCGGCGGCGGTAGCAGGAGGGGCGGTCGTGGCAGCCGGAGGTGGTGGTGGTGGTGGTGGTGCTTCGGGTGCGGGAAGTAAAAGTAGACCTTCATCTGGTCTGAGTGGTAACCGTCCCTCGTCGTCACGTTCGGTAAAATCGAACCTCTCCGTGGTAGGGGCGGGGGGTGCGGTGGTGGTAACGGATAACTCTCCAGGCGCTCCAACTCCACACCTTCCACGATCGGCCTCCAAGCGGGTGGAGGTGGAGTTGTTCAAGTGGGATCGCGGTGACCCTTTTAGTCGGGCTTGGACATTTAGCTACAAGACGGGTCATGTGCAATGCGCCATTCAGACGTTACCTGCAGGTTCACACATATTGCGTGTAACGGCACGAGACATGGAACCCCACCACGCTGTTCTGCTTCTCTCTACGCATGAGTTTTCTGTGGGAGATGAACGAGATGCGCTACGCAACGCCGATGTGTTTAAAATGACAGATGCTGGTATTCATGATGCTGTCTGTCGTGCAGGTGAAGAAGTCGTGTGGATGAAACGTCGCATTACAGTGAGAGAGCCCACCATGGCTTCTTTTATTTTCTCTACCCTTGACTATACAGAGGATCTCGCAGCACATCGTGACATACCTGCGACGTTTGCAAAAGAAGTAAAAAATCCTCGAGCCCGAGTTGTGAATGCAAAAGGTGCTATGGCAAAAGGTAGCAGTATGGAAGAACTTCCAGTCTCACCGTGTGAAATTCCTATTTTGCCGCACTGCCATGTACTTCTTATTGATCTTGCAACTGGTGAGAAACGCGCTGGAGCTATTGGTCGTCTTGTTGATCAAAAACTTGAGGCAAATCCGACTGGCTATCTTCTTATGGCCTATGCTGTTTTGGATAAACCACCTGCCGCATCCATACCCTCACCTTCCGCGTTGGAAATGGAAGGGGACGCACAGATGGTTTCTATGCTGGCTGTAGATTCCCCCATCGGGGCGAGTCAACATTCTTCTTTTCAAGAAGAATTAATCCCACGCGAGCACAACTCTACCGCAGTTTCTGCTGTGCATGCAACAACGAATTCCTTGACGACCACATTGTGTGGTCCGGGTCTTTGGAAACTTACTGTTTCTGCGAAGCACCCTTTGGACTCCTACAAGTCGATCCCGCATAATGTTATTACCTTTGAAGATAAAGGTCAACTTCGACGGGGTAGCAATGGTCTTCTCTTTGCCTATACATGTATAATTACCGAAAACACGAGCCTCTCCCTCCTTCTTGATCTCGAAGCGCAGGACCTCATGCCCTTTACTTTAAAATTTCTTCGTAGTGGGGTCGATGTGCCCCCGGTGTTTGTGTCTGCCCTCTCGCAGGATCACCTCTTCATTCCACATGTCTTGTTGGAGTTAGGGGAGAAGGCACGCAGTGCGACGTATACGATTGAGGCCTGGCTTGATGAGGCGCGAGTGAATGCCTGGGAGGAGCGCCGGCGTCGCGCCCAGGAGGTGAAGTTTCGCTACTTCTGCGCCGAGGCCGAGGCGGCCGCCTTGTCGCGTCAGCAGACGGAGCTCGCCGAGTACGCGGCCGACCCCGCGGCCTTCCTCGAGCGCCTCGAGCAGCGCGCGGCGGAGCCGGCGGAGCCGTCGTTTCGCGAGACCGGACTCAACTCATCCAAGCGATCCCGCGCGGCGTCGGAGCGGCGTCGGCCCGCGGGCGAGCAGCGGCGCCGCTCCCTCCGCGAGTCGCTGCGCCTCACCGGCACCCCCTCCCGCTCCCCCCCCGCCCACGCCCTCGACGTGACGGAGGAGACGCTCGCCGTCCGCTTCGCCCTCCGCGTGCGCTTCTCCGCGCGCGTCGACGTCCGCAGCGGCGCGCCCCCCCGCGAGCCGTCGGCCGCCCTCCGCGCGCTCTTCTCCCCGAACGCCGCGGACGCGCTGGGGGAGGCGCCGGCGCGGTCGGGGGCGGCGCGCGGCGGAAAGGCGCCGAGGGACGCGGCAGGGCCGAGCGCGGAGGAGCTGCACAAGGCGGACTTGGGCCGACAGAGCCGCGCCCGCTTTCTGCGCAACCCGCGCGCGCTGCTCATGCCGTACCTCGCGCCGCAGGAGGACGCCCCGTCCCCGCGCGAGCGGCCGTCGGCGGACGGGCGGCAGCGGGAGCGGCGCGAGGAGTGCGTCCCGCCGGGGCCGCCGGCCATGCGCGTCGTCACGCACGTCGACGAGGAGCCCGGCGGGACGCACGCGCCCCTTTTGGAGGCCGCCGCGTATTGCGTCCGTCTCCTTCCGCTGCGCGCGGTGGAGGTGTCCGCGCCGTCGCCGACCGCCGCGTTGCAGCGCGATAAGTCGCCGAACGGACGGACGCCGTTGGCGGCCGCCTCTCCGCTTCCGGCGGCGGCGCTCGAGGAGGATCCCGACGCCGCGGAGATTCGCGCGCCGGCGGTCGCTCTCACGCAACACGTCGCGGAAGAGATTCGGCGCGAACAGGAGCGCCGCCTGCGTTGGCGCGACGGGATGAAGGAGCGGGTTCGCGCGTATTGGTCGTTGAGGTGTCCGGAGAATGTCCCGGTCTCCCTCCTCGGCGCCCGCGAGGATGACTCCTTTAAGCGAAACAAGGGCCGGTCAAAGGCAAACAACTAGAGTGCCACACGTTTGGGGCCATACCTGTGCCGAAAGGAGGAGGAGGAGGAGGAAGGGACAAGATGGACTCCATCCCTTTACAAACATACAAACTGACAGACTTATACAATAATAGAAGTAATGCAATTTGAAAATGGAGAGCGTTTTTTATTATTATTTTTTTTTTCGTTGTTGTTGTGGTTTTGTCGATTGTTTGTGTGTGTACTTTTTTTTTTTTCGAAATTCGCAATTACCGCCGTTATGTACAGGATGTAATGTGTAGAGAAGCCTTGTTTTGGATTTTTTTTTTTGATTCAATGTCGCCAGAGTTATTATTATTATTTGTTGAGAAGGTATATTTAATTATATATATATATATATTTGTATTTCTCTCTTTTTTTTTTTTTTGATATTCTTTTAAAATCGTGAATACGTTTTTTTTTTTCTTTCAATTCCTTTTTTTTTTGCTTTTTTTTTGTTACATTTTATCGTATTTACTTTTTTATCCTTTCCTATAGCTTTTTTAAGGGTTACAATATTTCGCTTTCAAGAGGGAAAAAAATCACGTAAACTACAACACTCTATTGCCATCAAGAAAAAATAAAAATAAAAGAAGAGTGCAAAAAAAAAACAAAAAGGAAGAAGAAGAAAAAAGAAACCACAAGGTAAAAAGAAAAAAAACAAAGACATATATATATATATATAAGAACATATATATTTATATTCTTTTTTTGTTTTTCTACCTTTTCTTTTTTTCTTTACGCCAAAATTGTCGGATTAATACTTGTAGTTACCATCCTACCTCATTTTGTTTTTGTCATTCACGAACCAAAGCAACAACACGAAGCACACACACACAAAAAAAAAAAGAAAACACTTTTTTCTTTCGTTTTTTTTTTTGTTTTCTTGAAAGCACAAACATGGACGGCCTCTTTCATCGTGATGTGGATTCGGAGAACGATATTAACGACTCTGAGATGCTGAACGACATATTTACGACTATATCACGAATGCGCACGGAAGGGGACAATGACACCGTTGAACAAACCTCTCATTGGTTGTCCTCAAAGCCTACCAAGTTAGACACCGAGGCACTTGACGTCGTTGAGGATACCCTGCCCATTATGCGAACGGGAATCTTTGATGAGAAGTATGAGGACAACAGCGAGGATGAGGACGTGAACACTGGAAATAGATCTCAAAATGTGCACAAACAAATGGACATGTTTTTCTCCACCAACTCCCACCCCACCAACACCGCCGGCGCCACCACATCGGACTCGATGGGAAACATTAGTCCCCTCTTCGGCTCCTCCTCGCCGTCCTCGCGTGACTTCCTCGGGACGCACATTGTGAAGGCCCTCCCCTCCATGCCGCTCTCCACCGAAAGCGACGCGGCCAAGACGTCGACCCCGAGCCTCTCCAGCCCCGGCACGACGGGCACGGTGTACGGCTCCATCACGGATTCCCCGCTGCACGGCCGCATGCTCGACTTCCGCGCCCACCTCACCCGCAACGCGACGACGCCGGAGATGGAGGCGGAGGCGGCCGCGGGCGTCTTCGTCGGCCAAATCCCCTCGACGTACACGGAGGACGACATCGCGGCGCTTCTGCGCGCCATCGGGGCGGACGCGGGCGCCGCCGTGGACGTGCGGGACGTGAAGAGCCACAACCAGAGCCGCACGTGCGCCTTTGTGTTGGTGAACCACAGCGCCCTCCCCGCCCTCCTCGCGTACTCGAAGCGCGTGCTGTGCGACGGGCCGTGCGTCTGGGTCGTCGACGGCGCGCAGGCGGGCGGACTGAAGGCGTACATCAACGCCTTTCCCCGCGACCGCCTCCGCGGCGTCCCCAAGGCGGCGCTCGTGCTCGAAGTCCTGACCCCATTCGCGCGCAACCGCGGGGCGAAGGGGGCGCGGCGGGAGGAGGCGCTCATGGCGTCCGCGCCGGGCGTCGCGCTGCCGCGTTGGGGGGCGGTCGGACAGACGGCGGTCCCCGTTCCCGCGTTTTACGGCGCGCCGGCGATGTACGCGGTGCGTCCGGCCATTGGCGCGCCGCTCGTGCACGTCGGCGCGCCGTCGTTGGGGGTGTGCGCGCCGAACGCGCCGCCGTACGGGCCGGAGCACCGGTGCGGGTGCGGCCGCGTGCTGCTGCTGGGCGGATGCGGCGAGTGGGGGCAGTGCGCGCAGTGCGGGGCGGCGCTCGGCGCGAGCGATCTCGCCTACACGTGCCCGCAAGGACACACCGCCCTCTGCCTCCGATGCTTCGGCCCGGCCTTGGTGGAGGGGCAGCGGGCCGCAGCCAACACGAGCGGCGTGCAGCAGGTCAGTTACATCAACACCGCACAACTCGCGCAGGGCGGGAATCCTACGTTTATTCAAGCCATGCAGGGCATTCCGCAGTTGATGCCGTTTATGATGCCATACTAGGGAATGAATACGGCGAGAAAAAGGAAAGCGGTGCGATGCATCACAGCAGTAACAAGGGAAAGGAGAAATATTTTGAAAAAAAGAAAAAGAAACTAAAAAGTAAAAAGTAAAAAAAAAAAAAAATAAACAAAAAAAAAGCTAGAAGAAGAAGATGAAGAAGAACAAAACAAAAATATATATTTTTAAAAAACAAAATGGGAAACGTATCACACCAACCTAGTAGGATACTAGCCCAATTCATATGCTGTGTGGATGCCTGACAGATAAATTCGCGTAGTCGACACTGTGCAGTGATGCTACAGTGCAAGAAGACAAAATTATTTACTGTTGTTGTTGTTGTAATTTGTCGAATAGTATGGAGTGACGTTTATATATATATATATATATATATATATATATGCGTCATGATACCTAGAACAAGAACAGAACGAAGGAAAAAATAAAATAAAAAATGCTACAACTGGGAATTACTTTTGTGAAGAAGAAAGTCAGAGAAATATATATATATATATATATATATATACAACAGAAAGATTGCGCAGAAATTATGATATGGCAAGCATCAAGGAGAAAAAGAAAAAAAAAGCAAAAAAAAAATCATTCTTATTTTCTTCAATATGTTTTTTTCTTTGTTTGTTGATTTCCTTTCGCACTCTTAATTTCGTATCTTCAAGGAACAATTTGAGAAGCAGGTTCGTTGACCGAGAAAAAAAAGAATTACCCCGTCTTTATCCTCTCTTTCTCAATTTTTTTTCTTTTAGTTTTTTGTTCTGTTTTGTTCCGTTTTTGCGATTTTTATTCCTTCCTCCTCCCCACTTTTTTTTTTTGTCTTTTTGCGCATATCAATCAGAGCTTTTTTTTGCTTTTTTTTTTGTTTTTTGTATGCGTTTTCGCCTCCTCTCTCATTTTTTTCTTTTTTTTTTTTTTGAAGTGTCTTTATTGTTCTTTTTTTTTTTTTTCTTGTTGTTTTGAGTTTTTTATTACTTCTTTTTTTTTGACTATGAAGGATTCTGTTAACCTTTCCTTTTGGAGCCCTGGAAAGGAGTTGGAAGCGTTGAACGTGTTTTTTAATTATTTTCATTTTTTCGGTACGAAAGAAAAGGGAAAAGAAACAAAAAAAAATGTGGAAAAGTTCAGAATACAAACATATTTTTCCCTAAAGAAAAACAAAAAGAAGCAAAAGCAACAATTAAATGAAAAACAAAATATTCAGAGAAAAGAACTTTTTTTTTAGGACTAACTGTGAAATTTTTCTTTTTCTGTTATTTTCGATTTGACTTTTCCATTTTTTTTTTTTTGTGTTTCTTCCATACGAGAAAGAATTCTTGGTTTGTTTGTTTTCCTTTTTAGTTTCTTTTTGAGTGACTTAAAAATTTCGGTGCATTTAGTCGAAATACTTTGTGGAAAGGAAAAAGATATATTTATATATATATATATATATATATAATGTAAAATCTTCTTTTTAGTGTTAAAAGCAAAAAAAAGACAGAAATAAAGGACAGCAAAAGGTGTTAAAAAATATATATATATATATTTTAAAAAGAAGAATGAGTAAAAAGAAAAAGGTGATTTTTTTTTTTGTTATTGTTGTTGGAAAAAGAAAAACGTATACTTTGTCATTTTTATTTTGTATTTTGCTTTCCTGTTTAGTAACTGTATGACTAAATTTGGAATGGGAACCAAACAAGAAAAAAAAAGGATTGGAAAAATAAGCAGCAAAAAAACTAAAGGACAAAAAATTGAATGCGTAAGTACCAACTATCACTCTATTCAAGGTTGAAAACGACTTTGGCATAAATGAGCGAAATAACTTATATTTGGGAAGAGTTCAATATATACATACATATATTACAATTTTTTTTCTCTTCATGTTTTCTTTTCTTTTTTTTTTCTTTTTTGTTGATAAATATATATATATATATATATATATCTAATATGTTATCCTCTCTTTCAAAATAACAGAATGCCTTTTTTCTTTTCACTCAAAGCTATCTTCATTGTTCGTTTTATATATATTTATATTTATTTATTTCATAGCATTATGGACAGGAAACGATGGAGTGTCAAACAAGTAAGAAAGAGAAAATAAATCACTTTTATTCGTTTCTTTTCTTTTTCAAAAAAAAAAATCTTTTTTTTATTTGGATGGCGATGTGACTTTTTTTTTTGATGTGTTCGTTGTACTTTGTTTGTTTGTTTTGCGATTCAACGCAGTTTTCTCCTTTTTTTTTTTGAATTACATCAAAGAAATAAATCAATAAGAAAAAAGGAGAAAACTGCGCGTATACATGATGCGCGAAGTTTGTTTGTTTTTATAGATTTTTGTCTTTTTTTTGTTTGTATTTAATACTTCAGAAAAATTTCTTTCCGTCAATGTTTGTTCTCTTTAAAGAAAAGAAAAATATATATAAAGGAAAGAGTTGATAGTTTTTTTTGTGTTTTTAGAGCATATTTTATTCTTTTTTTCTCTCCTTGGTGTGTTTCTTTTCTTTTTTGCGTTTTTTAAAGATTTTATTTTGTGTTTGTATTCCCTCTCTCTTTTTTGTTATGTTGTGGTGTTGACAAAATTCTTCATTGAAATGTATGGTGAGAGCATTTTGTTACTATTGATTGGTAATTGTTGTGAACTCTGTAGGATCGAAAGGTCAATCTTTACGAAATACAACAAATAAATAAAGGCTCCGCTAAATCAATTTTTTTTTTTTCTTGAGGTTTACGTTTGTTCATATTTAGCTTCGTCAAATATGTAACGCTTTTTTTTCTTTTTTTTGATTACTTTTGGTCAATTTTTTTTTTTTTTTATTCTGTTGGAAGCTTTGAACTCCTACGTGATGTTGAAGTGTTGGGCTAAAAAAGAAAGAAAACGAAAAAAACTATTATACAATCCTGAGATGTTTTTTCTTCAAAAAAAATATATATATATATACAACAACGGAAGTATTAGTTGGGATATGTGTTTGTATAGGAATGTGTATACGTTTACATTTTACATATTCGCAAGTAAGTGTTGTACTCACCTCTCCACTTGCCTAACATACTTTGCAACTGTCTATATTTTGAATATTTCTCTCATAGTAATTGCTCCGCTCATCCGAAACAACAACAAGTTAAAGGAATGGAAAAGTATATATATATATATATTGTGGTTATGAAAATAACAAAAAAGAAGAAGAGAATTTGATAACCGAAGAAAAATTGTTTACCAACACACACAGAAATTGTTGTGTCAAACAACTCTGATAAGAGTTGAATTACCATTAAAAAAAAAAGAAAAAATACCGAGATGGAAAAGAAAAAAAAAATTGGAAAAAAAAAGAATTAAACACTTTTTCCTACTTCTATGTTTCTTTTTCAATCAGGTTTTTTTTTTTTTTGTATTTTGAATATGTTTCTATGCTCGCGTGAATAACGGAAGATGGAAAAAGAAAAAGTTGATCTCCGTATTTTTTAAAACTAAAAAAAAAAAATAGCAAAATAAAAAGAGGGAAAAAAGAAAGGCAGTTTGATTGTTTTCGACTCATTCATGAGTCGAAACAAAAGAAAAAAAAGAAACACGTAGTTTTTGTGAGTGTGTATTTGTTTGTTTTCGTGTTGGAGATGAGGGAATGGAGTTTTTTACTCTTTAAGTTGTTTAAATGTGTGAGAAACACTTTACAAAAAAAAGCAAAAAAAAATTCTCCTCATTTAATACAATGAAGTGTTCCTTTTTTGATTATTTTTGTTATATTCACGGAAAAAAAAAGAAGAAGAAAAAAAAAGAAACGTCTTTTTTTTTGTGTGCAATTTTTGTTCGATTTGTTTATATTTATTTTGATTTGGGCATTGCAGCATGACTTTGTTTGGTATGCGTATATGCGCTGTGCGGATTTCTTTTGTTGTGAAATATTGCAAAATTTAACAAGGAAACACGAGATTGTTTATTTTTGTTAAAATAGAGATGAATCAAAAGGACAAAAAAGGAAAAAGGAGGATAAAATTAAAATAAAGTCAAAAGCGTTTGCTGTTTATTGAGAAAATATTTTGAACACCGCATTTTTATCTTTTTTAAAAAAAATTACTGGGAATGAAGAATGTCTTTTTTTTTGGTTATTGAATTCGCGTACTTTCTTTCTTTTTATTATTATTTTTCTTTTTAATTATTTTTGACAATGCAACTAAAAAGAATGAAGAGAGAAAAGAGGTGATGATAAGAAAAAGGATGCTAAGGTTTATTTGAGATGACTAAAGAGGACGAGAAAAGGGGGGAAAAAAGGATAAAATTCTCTTTTTGACGAAGTTAAAAAGAAAAATAAGGCAAAAAAAACTTTAATTAGAATAATAGTATGAAACCTGAAAGAAACCCGGTAGTCTTGCTCATATCTCCTTTCTGTTTTAACTGGTTTATCCTCTATCTCCCTCAATGCCAAAATTTTTTTCACTCATTTTTTTTTTGGACGTTTATATATATATATATATATATATATATATATATATATATAAATTGTTTATTGTTTTCCATATATTTTATATTCCTTTCTGTTTTTTTTTTGTTTCTGTAAATCACTACGGATGTTTCAAATAATGCTGCGTTTCTTGATTGAGTGAATACTCTAAAGAGTGCGACAAGAAAAAAACAAAAAAGGGTGAAATTTCATTTAAAAAAAAATTCCTTTTTTTTTATGCAAAAGAGCAGCATTAGAGTTTCACAAAATACGTGAAATTTTAAAAAAACAAATATATATATATATGAGTATATAAATAGTTATATATTACTCTTTTTTTTTTTCTGATTGAATATGTGCGTATGTGTTGTTTTCGCAACTTTGTTATTATTTTGAGTACAAATTATAAATGAGACATTTCTCATTTTTCTTTTACGGAAAAGTAACACAAAAAAGTACATTTGTTTGAAGCGAAAAAAGGAAAACATTGGGTTGAAGATAGTTTGGCCACATCACATGTTTAATGGTTGAAGTGATGCCAAACTATACTTTACGCAAACCAAACTATTTGAAGGAATATATAGTAAAGTGAATAAGTTGATTGATCCAACATTACATGGACGTTGCAATTCCTTTATAAAGACAAGCAAACCAAAAAAAAAAAAGAGCAATTAAGAATGATACTATTGTATAGTTTTTGTTGTTCTTTTGTTGATTTTGTGTTTTGTTCCTTTTTGTATGTCAACGTTATTTTCAGCAAAAGAAAAAACAATAAAAGAAATTATTGCGTATTCTTAGCTGTCGTCTTTTTTCGAACCATTGCCAAGCGGTAAACTGTATGTGTTGTCTTCACATTTTTTTTTCTTTTTTGAGGTTACGATTTTTTTTTTTGACATAGTTTTGAAATTGTTATTCAATGATTTCAGAACTCCCTTTGCGAAGAAGTATTGTTAACCGTTCTCTTACTGTTACGAGTTTCCCAAACTGTTTGATAACAGCATGCAAAACAAACATCAACGACGAGAAATGGTTCATCAGAATAAATGAGAATCGTAAAGACGTATTTTATGTTGGCTTCAATTTTTCTCTCGCGCAACATTTTGTGAAATTTTTTTTTTGGTGAAAGTAACTTTTTTTTTTTTTTACTTCGCACAGTACCTACAGGAATTGTTTTTTTTTTTTTTCGTTTGTCGACACTCTCTTTTTTTTTTCTTTCTTAATTTTTTATTATGATTATTGAAGGCTTAGCGCCACGAATCTTTGAAATTAGGTTTCAATAAAATGGTTTATTTCTTTTTTTTTTCTTTTTTGTAAGGAGGATTATACGTATATATATATATATATATATATATATATATATGTATGTGTATGTTTCCTTTTTATCACTGCATTATTTGTTATTCTTAAAAAAAATAATTTTTTTTTTGTTTTTCGTTTCTCTTCTTTTTTCTTAATTTCATTTAAAAACTCTATATAAAGCATTGTTTTTCTCATTTCTCGACTTAGTTGGTGGTAAAATTACCTAATAGTTTTCCTCTTTTTTTTTTTTCAAGAATACAGAGACCAAAAAGTAAAGTGCACAAATATATATATATATATATATATATATATATATATATATATATATATCTTCTATTTTGAAAATAAATAAATAAAACTTCTATCAATACGTTTAGCAGATGAGTAGGAATAAATTGCAGTTGTTTTCGTCCTCTGGTGAGCTGCTGAAGCATTACAATCCAACTGTGGCGACCTCTATACATCAGTATATTGTGGATTTTATCCCTTTAATGGATAATTTCGGTAGTGTAGATTGCGATTTCATTCAACAAGGTGGCCAAAAGCTTTTGCTTATAAGCTGTCAGCTGTTTGTTCCCCCACCATCTTCAAACATGGGTC
This sequence comes from Trypanosoma mega, assembly GCA_030849715.1. Taxonomy (NCBI): domain Eukaryota; phylum Euglenozoa; class Kinetoplastea; order Trypanosomatida; family Trypanosomatidae; genus Trypanosoma; species Trypanosoma mega. The sequence goes on along the minus strand of JASANV010001544.1, from coordinate 60,146 downwards.
CTGGAGTCTCCCATCAGGCACAAAAAGCTGCCCCCATAACTGTCAATCTTCTTTTTCCTCAACAGTTCCCATCTGTGCCTCTGTTTTGCATTTTGGATGCGAGTCGGTATAACTACAATAACATTCGTCAATGGTCTGTGCGTCAGCCTTCTCAGGTAGTTGCGCCAAACGGGGCCGTTCGTTTGTCGGAACTCGCACTCCTTAAAGGCGCCGCACCGCCGTATTCGCTTGTGGAGATATTAGTTGCTGTGCGAGAGCAGTTTGAGTTGGAGTTTCCATTAGTCTCCAAAGATTTCACCGCCTCCGCCGACCCCTGTATCGCTCGACCCCATCCCCCATTGACGCCAAGCGCGGAAAAGGACGCCTGCGTGGAGCGGGCCACCGATGCCCTCATGTTTCATCTCCTCTCAAAGGCGGAGGGGTATTTGGACACGCGGGAAAAATCCCTTCGCTACCTCGGCCCGCTGTACAAGTGCGGGGGGGCGATGCGCGAGGCACGCGGACAGCTGCAAAGCCGAAAGGCGGAGCTTCTCCACGTTTCCCCCGCCGTTGGTGAGGTGGAGAAGATGCTGTCGAACCTCCAAAGCCTCTCCGACACGGTCGAGACGCACGCCGTCTGTCTCGTCCCCACCGATGACTTGCAGGCGCGTGCGTTGGAGCTGTTGGGTGAGATCCACGCCATCGACGACGTGCTCGACCTGTTGGAGCGCTCGCTGCGGGCGGGGCAGCTCTCCTGCGACGAGTACGTCCGTCGCGTGTCGGATGTCGGGCGGAAACAGTTTGAGGCGCGCTTTCTCTTCGCGCGCGTCACCGCCGCAGTGAATCGCGCCGCGGATGGGGCACCAAATAGTCCAAATGTGCGTCCCCCAAAAGGTCTTCCGATTCCGCCACGAAACGAACCCCGCGCTCGACCGGTTGTGGCGACGCTTGAAATTCCCGATAAATTAGACAATGTGGATGTGCTGCATAAGGAGTTTCCAGAGGTGGGGACGGAGATGATAAAGGCGGTGCTCAATCTTGCCGACGGTAACCTCCGCGATGCGCGCGTTCAGCTCAAAGCCATGCTTTCGTGATCATCGATGTTTTGTACGATTCGTGCGTGTGCTGGATGTGAGTCGTGCCGTCCATTATGCTTTACTATTACTATTATTATTATTATTTATATTTGTCTTCTCTTAGCCACGTTTGCTTATTATTTTATTTATTTATTTTTTGTCATTGAATGTAACCAGACACTATAAATGATATAGAGAGAGACAAGGGACAATGATACAAAAAATGCGAAGAAGTAGCGAATGAGAACAAAGGTGAAAAAGGGGAAACACGAATGAAGAGAAAGGCGTTGAGTTGTTAAGATTAGGTGAACTATTTGGGTTTAAATTGGTACATCTCATTTTGAACAATGACCTGCGAGTAAGAAAGATTTCATGGTTCTTTTTTTTGAATATGTGCCTTCTTGTAAACATTACCAGCAAGACTGTATATATTATATGCGTTGAGGATAATTTTTCATTCTCTTTTTTCTTTTTTTCAATGACTTGAGTTAATTAGAAACTTCTCGAATTCGTACATCTGCATTTATAAATACCTATATATATATATATATATATTTGTATGTATACATTGAAAAAAGTTGTCACGACATGTTTTTTTTTCATTTTTTTTTTCTTTAAAAATCTTTTTTATTTTTCTTTATTTTGATCTTCAAGTAGCAAGGCTCTGATATTTTCCTTTTCTTTATTTTTAGTTGTCATTTTTTTTTTTTTTTCATTTAGAAGCCTCTTTATTGAATGGAATTTTTTTTGTCAACCAAACTTCCGTTTAATGAGTCTTTGGATGTTCATACTGAAAAGTGGCGAAAAGAAGTTCAATATTGCTGTCGATATACTAACCTTCTTGAAATTTATAACGAGAATACAGCAAAGGAGGTTTCAAAATATATTCGTGATTTTTTTCCGCATGCATCAAACTTTCCAGGGACGATATCTTTTTTGCGAAAAGACAACATACGTGCCGTCTCCCTCGTATTTCCTCTCTCCTTTAATTTCCAAAAACAGGAGAAGCAGTTGGTAGATGTGGGAATTATTATTCCGCATTCTTTCCCGAAAGCACCTCCAAATTGTCGTATGCGTATCCGCGCAAAGACATTAGGTGAACGGGACAGTGAAATGGATGTTGTACTAAAAGATCTTCCGCTTTTATCGAAGAAGAAGGTGCCGTACACCCTCATAGATATCATAACGGCTATTTGGAATGATTTACAGGAAAATATGAAATACAGAACGAAAAAGGGAAATGTAGAAGGGATCTCTGACACGAAACTGCGAAAAGCCTCTTTAGCGCAAGCAAGGGCCGCAGCTGACGTTGCGGATGAACAAACTCCTTCTCTGACGAAGAAACACGACAACTTTGACGACGTGTTAGTTAAAAAAAAAGTCCCCAACCCCGTGGAGCAGCAGCGGGCGCAGCTGGAACACCTTTGTGCCTCTCTTGTGGAAAAAGATCTTTATCACGATACGAAATCCTACTTCGACTTTAGGGAGGAGGGTGTCCCCGTTTTGTCGCTTCAGCTTGCGCGGAGAAGGGCGTTTTTGGAAATGAAAGACTCTCTTCATGCGCTTCTCGCAGAGCTCACGGTTCTCGCGGATTCCCTTAAGGAACACGAGGGCGTTTATACGAGCCTCAGCAATGAATCCATAAACGACACGGTCGAGACGCACGCCGTCTGTCTCGTCCCCACCGATGACTTGCAGGCGCGTGCGTTGGAGCTGTTGGGTGAGATCCACGCCATCGACGACGTGCTCGACCTGTTGGAGCGCTCGCTGCGGGCGGGGCAGCTCTCCTGCGACGAGTACGTCCGTCGCGTGTCGGATGTCGGGCGGAAACAGTTTGTGGCGCGCTTTCTCTTCGCGCGCGTCACCGCTCTCTTTGAAGAGTCTCAGACGAATGGTTTGAAGATGTTACGGTTGGAATTTCCCGAATTGGGGAAAGTGATGGTGGAGTCGGTGTTGCTCTTCGTTAATAGGGATGTGTGCGCCGCGCGAGAGAGACTGGAGTCTGTGCGAAACTCGAAGTTTTAGTGAAAAGTAAAATTTTTTGGTTTCATTTTTACTTTTTTTTTTTTTTTTTGTGTGTGTGCTAAAATTTGTTTGCCATCGAAGGATTTATTGCGGTTTAAAGTACGAATTGGGTTTTTTGCATAAACGTGTATCAGAACATCTTTTGAATTTTCTTATTTCCATTAGCTCTGCTATGGTTTTTTGATTTTTCTTCCATGTGTTGTTAGCATTTTTTTGTTTTGTTGTTTTGGTGGCTAAGTAGTTGACTATCTATCCGCCAGCGACTTTTCTTGCTATCATATATATATACATATATAAATTTTAAGTATCCCGTTTTTGTAGTGGTAAATATTGCCATTCCTGGGTGAGCTGTTGCTTATTGAGAAAATATTTTTGTGCCGCATAATTTTCAGTGTCATTGTTTACAAGAAACAAGGAAAGTGAGAAAAAGAAAATTGTAAATGTAGGACAATTGATATAAAAGTCAAAAGAAAATGTGCACTGAAAGTTCACTGACCAAGTGCACGGTGCATTCAAGATATACAAGATGCCAAAAGAACAGTAAGCGGTCACACACGCACACACACCCAAGAGAAAATTCAGTAGAACTCTTTTTTTTTTTTGTGTGTGTGTAAGCTTGCGAACTGAATTGGAGCGTCAATGTTTGTGGAAAGTACCATGAAGCAGGTAGACCTTGCTACCCGTTTAAGTGCTGAAATTACCTTTTAGGAATACTTACTTTTCTTCTTTAGTTTATTCAGCTTTTTGCGACAGGTTAAAAAAAAAAAAAACCTCCTACCCACCCCCAATCTGTTACCCACCACGACAGGGACACTTGGCACGAAAAGCAAAAACCAAAAGGGGGTCGGGTTTCCGGCACTTCGCAAAGATTCTTACCTTAAATTATACTTGGGAAATCTTTAATTTTTATTTATTATTATGATGTGTTACGAATAGGAAATCTTTGCTCGTATATGGTAATGAAAGAACTGCGTTATTGGTACTTGAAACAAACTTGCATCTTCTCCTTATTCTCTTCTAATTTAATGTACTCTTGGCAATTTTTTCCGCCTTTTGATGTAAATGCATTCTTTAAATATATATTATTATTTTCTAATTTCTTTTTGACTTTTGTATTACTGTTTTTCTTTTTATTTTTTCCGTTTAGGTGGAAAGGATTCCCACGTCCATGAGCGGCAGTTCGTCCCCAAGTGGCCGGAATTTGCCAGATCTTCCACCGGATGTGTTGGAGGCGGCGCGCAGCAAACCGCTTCCTCCACCGCCTTCATTGCAACATGAGGTCACTGCCATTTTCTCTCCCGATGAGGTGGACACCAGTAGCAGTGCTTTTCGGAGCAATTCGCTTTTACCGCTTGAGGTGCACACCCTTCCTCCCTCTGTCGCGACCACTGCTCCCCTCGCTGCGGTGTCCTTTTTGAAAACACCACAACTTTCACATCCATCACGCAACGACGATTTGGGGAATGTAACGCTACCATCCCAACAGGACGAGGGAGCCGCGTCAATTTCCTTGACAAGAAGGATACGATCAACTATGTTACCAGACGAGATTTCCCTGCGTCTACAGGAGTCTAACCCTCCGAAAGAGAGCACTTGGATAAAGGCATCCACTCCACCTGTTGTGGCTCCTCCCACTCTATCATCACATGTGGGGGAGGAAGGGTTGACTATGGCCTCTGTACCTGTGAACCTTTCCCCATTGAATGCGCCTGCGCACGGTATGGAACCAGCCTCTTCAACGAACTCTACAGATTCACCAGGAAACATACTTGCAGCCATTGATGAATCCGAATCGAAAGCAAACCAAGAGAAGGAACGAAAAGCACAAAAACAACGAATGGCATTACTTTCACTTAGTAGTACAGTACGAGATAGCGAAGTGAAACCCATTGGTAAATATATACTATCCAAAAGCAAAGAGGATGCCTTTTTTTCTTCAATCACAAGTTTTCCTCCGGCGAAACGACAGCCGTTTCGACCACTTGGTTTTACAAGTCCTATGTGGTCTCAAATGACAGGCAACGATGCAGAATGGTCTCCACAAGATGCGGAGTTAGTAGGTGTTTCTCGTCAGCATACCTTGGGTGATGAAAAAGGGAAAAAAGGAAGAAAAAAGAGTAAAAAACAGCTTGAAAATAGTGAAGGTCAAGACAGTGATATTGAGGAGAAAGATAGAGCACCACTACATTATTCTGAAACACCCTTTGCTCCTTTTGGGCCAGTTGGAACGATTGCTTTACTTTCTGTAACGATACACGGCATGAGTAAGCTTCACCCGGATGTGTCGGTGACTCATCCTTTTGTTCGTGTGTGGTTACTAAACGGGACAACTGGGGAGAGTCTTACTGTTACTGAATCAGGTCAAATGCCTTTTGCGGTCACTCATCCGGTTGACCTTCGTCTTCGTCGAACACGTGTGCCTTGGTGGGGGGCAGAATTACCAATTCATGTGTGCCATGGGACCTCAGACGTTGCCTCGAATGCGGTGTTGCTTTTAGAAATTCTTGATACAGAGGATGAGAGTATACAAGGTTTTCGAGTGCGTCACAATAAACTCTATCCGATATGTTGGGGATTTCTTAAACTACACGATGCACATGGTAGACTTAATTTTCGAGAACGCATGCATATACAAATGTTTCCTTTTCCACAACGCGCCTCATTATTTACGCGAATCCTACAACAGTTTTTACCATTTTCTCTTTCACATGAGGCTGTTTGGGCAGAAACTGGTGCCCCACCTCCGACACCGTCACCTTCACCAGAAACACCTCAAGCAGCAGGAGCTGCTAATAATTTCACTACCATGAGTAATACAAACCCCATAGTTGCAGCCACAATAACAGGAGCAGCAACAACAAGAACAGCCGAGGAGTCTGTCTACCAACCACCAGACCTTTTTTACCTTTATAGGGACGCCAGAAATCGCAAGATACCCTATTCAGCAGGACTTGTACTCTCACTGAAGTCGGTCACTGATCCTCTATACCTCCCTCGTGAAACGAGTATACTTCCCTATGAGGAGTTTTTGTTAAATCAAATTGCCCCAGTCGGTTTGGGAATTCGTCGGCGCGGTTCTTTTAGTACATCTCTTTCCCTTCCCATTGTACGACGGGGACGGAGCACGGCGTGTAGTTTAGTAAATGCTGCAGCACTTGGACGATCCTACTTGCGTGAAGCCGAGGAGCGTGTGGTCCCTCCAGACGCAGTTGTACAAGGCGTGAAGATTAAAGGTCGTGTTACGTGTGTCGCCTTCTCCCATGATGCGGCGATTTTAGCATTGGGAGTCACCATAGGTTTTGAACATGTGGTGCAACTGCGCAACTCGCTGGAGATAGAAATGCGACCTTGTGGCACGTTTATAGGTCATGTCGGACACATTCACCATGTAACGTTTCGTCGAGATAGGCAGATGTTACTTTCATGCTCGGCTGATAAGACGGTTCGTGTTTGGCGTCTTGACAGACCTTTTGTGGCTATGAATGCGAGTACTAATCTTCGCTTGAACTGTCTTTGTACCTTACCACACGAGTTTCCCGTGTATGGGGGTATATTTTACCAAGAGCATATCATCACGTTTGGCTTTGATCCTCGTCTTTTTGTATGGCGCTATGATAGAGACTTGTTAGACCCTCCGCCTGAGCTACCTTCTACTACAGCCGCCCATTTGGATTTGACAGGAACTCTAGCTGTTCCTATTCCAGTTGATGTGACAGAAGCGGTACATGGTGAACTTATTTCTGTCGCAAACAGTGCTGAGGATGGTGCTGTAATTTTCTCTATATGTGCAACAGAACTTAATCGTATTTGGTCCGTGGACGCGATGGGTAATGTAGTGGTTTGGCGTGCCATGTATGAGGATTTAAAGGATGGAAAACAAGTGTGGCAAATGTCTGTTCGCCACCGCTTTCGTTGTCTCGGCGCAACTCGAGTTGAAGTTTACTCCACAATAGCTCTTGTAACATGCGCTAAAACCCCCATGGCATATGTTTTTGACGCAACGCGGTATAAGCTTATGCATGAGATTAGCCTTCATCAACGACCATACACCCCCGCTCTCGCTTTGCTGCCCGATGGGGAGGCGTTTGTGGCTGGCACATGTGATGGACGACTGCTTAGTTGGGAGTGCGGCACTGGAATGCTTTGCACCGCACGTGATGGGTACAGTAAGGCACAGGTGAATTTTCCCATTGGACGCATTACTTGGGCAAATGGGCAACAAATCGCGATTCTCGTTAGTAATGAATCGGGATCTGGTCACACCTCCGTCGCCGTTATTGGAACCCCTCGAACAGAGGCGACCGTTATTCTCCTCTCGGATCCGCGCGCACCGGATTACTTCAGAGCACGTTTCGGTGGGGAGCTCACAGCTGCTCGACGGCGTAGCATGCATATCGCGAAGCCTAATTTGCGTGAAGGACTCGTCATTGTTCAATCTTCTGCGGATAATAATACGCAAGGGACCTCGTTGGCTGCAAGAGCGGCACCAACCGAAGACAGGTCCACCCGTATGGGACAAATTGTATCTCTTTGGAAGGGACTCGTCGGCCAACACCGTCATGCCAAGGAGAAAACCGGTGAGCATGCTCTCGCCGCTTCACGCGATCCTGCTGCTCCATACACAACTACATCTTCATAAAAGAAGAAAAAACCTATACACAAATACATAGAACATCAAAAAAAAAGGAAATATATATATATATATATATATATATATATATATATATAGAGAGAGAGAGAGAGAGAGAGAGAGATAGAGAGAGAAAGAAGGATGTTTTTTTGACCATATTGCATGTTTAGGTGTATATATGAATTTTATTATTATTAATTTTTGCTTCAACCCATATATCCCCATACAAAACTATTGTATAGAAAATGAATACCTACAAGCGAATGTTTTTTTAATTTTTTTAAAAAAGTTTTTCTTTTTTTTTGTAGTCAGATTTGCATGTCTAGAAAAGGAAAATGCATTCACTCGTCCCGGTATATGGTAGAAAAAAGAAAGTAGAGTAGATACATAAATATTGATATGTATTATTATTATTATGATATTTTATGTTTTTTTTTTACTTTTTTTTTTCCCTTCTTCTTTTGTTGGTGGTTTTTGAAAGTAAGCAACAACTTTACATATACATCAAGCAAGTCATGTCTTTGGCTTTTGACGAATACGGTCGTCCCTACCTTTTGGTGAAGGAGCAGTCGAGGAAGGAGCGCGTCTCTGGTGTTGAGGCGCAGAAGGCAAACATCCTCGCCGCCATGAGTGTTTCAAATGTTCTCAAGACTAGTCTTGGCCCGCGTGGAATGGATAAGATTCTTGTAACACAAGATAATGATGTGGTTGTCACAAATGATGGCGCCACCATTGTGGATCTCATGGACATCGACAACGAGATTGGTCAGCTGATGGTGGAGCTCAGCAAGTCACAGGACTCCGAAATCGGTGACGGTACTACTGGTGTTGTCTGCTTTGCTGGAGCGTTGCTGGAGCAAGCTGCTACCCTCCTCGACAAGGGTATTCACAGCTCCCGAATCTCGGAAGGGTTCGAGAAGGGCTGCGAGGTGGCCTGCAAACGTCTTGAAGAGGTTGCAGAGACAGTAACTGTCAGCCAAGAGGAGTACAAGTACTTGTATGAAACAGCCCGTTCAACTCTTAACTCCAAGGTTGTCAACCGCGACCGTGACCGCCTGGCGAAAATTTGTGTGGACGCAGTGCTCTCTGTCGTTGACATGGAACGCCGTGATGTGAACTTGGACCTTATTAAAGTGGAGGGCAAGGTGGGTGGATGCTTGGAGGAGACCTGCTTAGTCAATGGCATCGTCATTGACAAGGACTTTTCACACCCACAAATGCCAAAACGCCTCGAGAACCCAAAGATTGCCATCCTCACTTGCCCTTTTGAGCCACCAAAGCCCAAGACGAAGCATACAGTACACATTTCCTCCGCGGAGCACATGACAGAGATTCACGATCAGGAGCAGGAATACTTCCGCAAGCAAGTTCAAGCTTGCAAAGATGCCGGAACAGATCTCGTCATCTGTCAATGGGGCTTTGATGATGAAGCCAATTATCTCCTCTTCCGTAATGAACTTCCCGCCGTGCGCTGGGTCGGTGGTGTGGAGTTGGAAATGATTGCCATCGCCACTGGCGGACGTATTATTCCACGCTTTGAGGAACTGACTTCCGCTAAACTCGGTACATGTGGTACTGTGCGCGAAATGAGTTTTGGCACCACAAAGGACCGCATGATTTTCATTGAAAACTGTCCCAACAGCAAGGCTGTCACCATCTTTATTCGTGGTGGCAATAAGATGATGATTGAGGAGGCCAAGCGCTCCCTTCACGATGCTCTCTGCATGGTGCGTAATCTCATTCGTGATAATCGCGTTGTCTACGGTGGTGGTTCTGCGGAGATTGCGGCCTCAACAGCAGTTGTGAATTTCGCCGATACCGTTTCCACAGTGGATCAGTACGCCATTCGGAGCTTTGCCGACGCGTTGGAGTCCATTCCCATCAACTTAGCACTGAACAGCGGACTGGACCCCATCAAATCCCTCTCTGCGGCTCGTATTGCCCAAGTGGATGGAAAAAATCCATTCGCGGGTATTGACTGCATGGACAAGGGAACCATTGACATGAAGGAGCAACAGGTCTTTGAAACCCTCCATGGAAAGTGCTCACAACTTCGCCTCGCCACACAAGTCGTCAAGATGATCCTCAAGGTGGATGATGTCATCATTACAAATCCAGATGAGGAAGAGCAAGGATGAGATGAATAGATCGAAAAAAGAAAAAAAAAGGCAAATAAATGAAAAAAAAAAAAACAGGGAAAAAATGGAGGAGAGCATCTCCTTATTCTTATTCTAACTTCACAGGACCTCATGGAAGATTTGAGAAAAAAAAAAATAGAATTGGCAAGGGAATCTACATTCAGCAGGAAGGGGTACCAACAAGCTGAAGCCAAAAAAAGAAAAAAGAAAGATACATAATTTTAAATGCTTGGAGAGTGAATGAAATTAAAAGAAAAAAGGAAAAACAAGAATGAAAGAAAGAAAAACGTGACGGAATTCATCATGTAAGACGACGTGGTACTTTATCTTTCCCTGTAAAAAAAAAAGAAAGAAATTCCTGTTTTGTGCTACAGTTTTCATACTGATTTTTCTTTTTTTTCTTTTCCTTTTTTTTTTTTTTACAGCGTCATTCGTATTTGGTAATTTGTACACCCCATAAATAGAAATAACTAAACGTACTGGTCGAGGGCAAGAGATTTTGTGATTTTTTTTTTTTACACGGTGCAAGCTCTGCACTTTTTTTTGTGTGTGTGCTCTGTTGAAATACATTTTTATGATATTTACTCTTTTTTTTTTCTGTATTGACACTTTTCTTTGTATTCTTTTCGTTTCATCCAATAAAAACAACAACAATAATAAAATGTAGAATAGCTAAATTATTATTATAGGACGAGCAAATTACAGCAACTTACCAAGGAAACGAAAAACAAAAAAGAAAAAGTTCCTTAAGAAACGGTTTCTTAGTTACATCTTTTTCTTTTTCTTTTCATTCTTTATTTCTTTGTTTGTGGGTGAAGTGCACGTACCCTCTCTTATTTGGTAAGGTACAAGAAGGAATTGTGCGCACCAGAAATCATAAAATTTGTCTCTCTGTGCATTGGCGCGTTGCATGTATAACCGCAGCGGTCAGCAAACATGGACGCCACCGCCGAACTTTGCGATGGTTGAGACGGGTGTGTATCGCAGTGCTTATCCCACCTTACCGAGTGTGCCCTACCTGCGCCACATTGGCATCCAAACGATTGTACTCCTCTCCATTGAGCTACTCCCCGCGCCGGTGATGCGCGCCTTAACGGCTGGCCGTCAGCGAGACAAGGAGGCCGCGCCGATTCGCGTCGAGTGTGCGGCGAGCTTGACGGCGTGGATGAACGAGTCCGCGCACACCCGCGACGACTTCGCCGCGTCGGATGTGCAGCGCGCGTTGGGTGTCGCCCTCGACGCGACCCTCCACCCCGTCCTCCTCGCCTGCCCGACCGGGGAGCTGCAGACGAGCGTCGTCGTTGGCTGCGCGCGCCGGCTGATGGGGTGGACGCTCGCGGCCGCGATGGCGGAGGCCGACCTCTTCGGCGGCGCGCGGGGGAGCGTGATGCGATTCGTCGAGCGCTGGGACCCGCGCGAGGCGGCGACGGCCCATCGACGGCGCCGGGAGGGAGGCGAAACGGACGCGGAGGACGCCGTGGACGGAAAGGGCGCCTCGCCGGAGGTGCAACTCGCGCGTTGGTACACGCATGCGCTGACGCAACGCGCGGGGCGGGCGGTGGAGATTCGCGCCGCGCGGGAAAGACGCGCCGCGGAGGACGGAACCGCCGCCCCGCTCGAACCGCACGAACGATTTATGGGGGTGCCAAACCCCCCCGCACACGACGAACGATCCACCTTTACGAAAGAGTCTATCGTCGAGGAGGATGATAACTAGGGGCACAGTTTGCATAAAGAGAAAGGGATGAAATGGTACAGAATATGTTCTTTTTGTGTGCGTGTGTTTGTTGTCGTTTTGGGGTGGAAAAAATTGAAGGAAAAGTTGGGGAAGGTCTAAACATGGAGATGATTTTCACGGTGGAAATTCATCTTTTTATTAGGTTGGACATTTTTTTCCCTTTTCCCTTATTATATATTTATATATAAATATATACTTTTCCCTTGAAATTTTGTTGGTTTGTTACGAGGTTTTTTTTTTTGTTTTGTTTGGTTGTTGCTATTGATTCCCTCTTTTTTGTATTGTTCTGTGTGCGTGTGTATGCTTGCGTATGTTCATTTTGTTTTTGTTTTTTACTACCGTTATATATATTTTTACATTTCGAAGTTGTTGTTTTTTTTGGTTGTCGTTGTTGTTAATTTTTGTTCTGTTGGTTCACCCCATAAACGTTGTGTGGTGTTGCTTTTCCTTTGCCATACTTACACATCGATGTAAGGATTTATAAATTTTTTAGAAAATTGTTTTTCTTCGTTTTTTTTTTTTTTTTTGGTTGTTTGCCTTTCAGTTGGGTACAACGGCGCGAACGTATCCAGAGCAGATAGTATGAGGAGTCGCAGACCAGCAAAACCGCCACCCGCTGGCTTCTCCCTCGCGCTCCCCCCGCCTGCCACATCTAATGAGGTGCAGGTACAACAAAAAAATGAACTGTTTATTAATGTCGATGATACAAGTGTCTCACCAATAATCACTACAGATGGTCCTTTGTTTCCGAACGTTGACGGTAGTAGTGTCACTGGAGCCCGTTTTATTCATCTCAACAATACAAATCTCTTCGTTTTAATGGATGGTGTGTCTATGTTTACAGATGGAAAGTCCACCCTCAAGGAGGATACCGCCCCGTCTCATCTTATAGAAAAAGAGTGTACAGAGGCCGCAAGACAGTTGAGAAAACCAAACAACCCCAACGCCGCTGCCAAATCTCCTGCAGTTATAGATTCTGTGGAGGCAGCTATTCGCGATATTGAGAGTGACGCCTGTCCATCGCTTACCTCACCAATTATTATATCCCCGCCGCTAAAGCGTCCAGTCCAAGAATCACCACTCCCACCAACCCAACCACAGCAACAGATTTTTAAACCACCTCCACACCCAATACAACAACACCAACACAAGCTTCCGCAGCAGCGGCAGGAGCAACCGCTTTCTTCGTCTAATCATTTGAGGGTAGAAGCGCAACTGGATTTATCGGGAAAGACGGCGGTGCCGAAAGAGTATGCAGCACTTTTTTCCAACACGACGAAACCACCCATTCAGGGACTGTGGAAAAGCGGGGCGGCACATCCGACAGCCAAGTGTCGTGGTTTTGTCCCCGGTGCGGCATCCATAGGGCTACGAAAGCCCACCCCATCCATCCCAATTGGGGCAACGCAAAGTGCCGTCTCTCATGACGAAAGCGCGTCGGTGCGTACGAGCTTAGCCACACCACTGCCCGACGACGCCTCCTCCGTGATCTCCATGACGTCCTCTATGACGCTGGAGTCGCTTCCGCCGGGGATGAGTCCGAAGGGTACAAGTCAAAAACCGCCGAGTCGCGGGGATTCGAATAAGCGGGTGCGGGTATACACTGCCAAGGATGTGGGTCGCACCCACCGCACGCTCGATCTGGATGCGGTGGAGACACTTGCCTTTATTGGACGTGGCTCACAAGGAAGTGTGCACCGCGTCGCATTGGATGGAAAGCTCTATGCTCTCAAATGTATTAACGTGAAGGAGGCAACGCAGGCGGCGGACGCGGTGGAGAGACAGGGCAGAAAGCGGGGTCTTGTGAAGGAACTGAATATGATTCGACTTCAACGCACACGAGGGCGACCAAACCATCTGATGATGATGTTTAATGCCGTCGCCACGTTGGATAATGCGAGACAGCAACTACATATTCTAATGGAACTTATGAGTTTCAGTATGGAGGACGCGCAGCGAATGATGTCACGTATTCCAACAACAGAACTAATGAAACTGACACAATCCACTTTCCGACAGCATCTTTCGGGAACTGCTCAGGTGCAACAGCAAACCGAAAAATTACTCAAGCAACAGTCGGCTTCGTGTATGCACCTCGCTGGAAGAAGCGCGTATAACACACCGGAGGATTGGGAGACGAGTATTGACCGTCAAACACCTGTCCCTGAAATTATTTTATCCATCCTAGCTGCGGATGTGTTAAAGGGATTAAAGGAACTTCATGACGATTATAATATTGTGCATTGTGATCTCAAACCTGCTAATGTACTACTTGATTTTGATAAGTCGCACTTTAAACTTGCGGATTTTGGTTGTGGGTGTCAAATGGATCCACAAACTCATATTGTGCGCCGCATGGGTGTGGACCTGGGTTCTAAACTTTATAAAGCGCCGGAACGTTTACGTTATGAGTTGGACAGTTCGTCCTGTGCTGTGGACGAGAATGAATTACCTGTCGTACAATTCACAGCTTCTTCGGATGTGTGGTCACTGGGTGTAATGCTCTTGGAGCTTAGCAATGGTGTAAATCCGTGTTACTCATTTAAATCTGACTTTTGGAATTACGTGAATAATTTGAAATTGTCGCGAATGGTGAAACCACTTTCATGGTCTGCATCATTTTACGATTTTATTGTACACTGCGTGGGGACCAATCCGACGGAGCGGTGGACTGTTAATAAACTCCTTCAACACCCTTTTATACTGAAACATATCCAGGTTCCACGCTTAAAGCTCAAGGCGTTTATGGAACGTCTTGAAACGGAATCGGCAACATTCCAGTGGCGCCAGCAGCGTGAATTGTTAGTGCGGCAAATGCTACTGAGCACAGGCAACAAGGCAAGTGATACATACAAGAAGGAGAGTCGAACACTGTGGAAATCATTTACAGGATTTCTTAGTGTCGCACCAAGAATGCAGGATCCGGAAAAATTTCCCTGTCTAAACACATCATAACTCTATTGACGTTCCCCTTTTTTGTTCATTTTGTTATTATTATTATTATTATTACTGCTGTCGCTGCTTTAATTCCATGAAAGGATTTGAAAAGCTTTAATTCCCATATGCTTTTTACTATTATTATTATTATTATTATTTATTATTATTATTGCTTTGAAAGTATAGAAATACGGGTGTGAGGTAGCAAAATATAATAAAGGTAAAAAAAAATGATAAAAATTGAAAAAACAAAGGATGAGTACAATAGGACAACAGAGACAACATCTACAATTGTTTTGAGAGCTATTCATGAATATGACGTTGTTTTAAATTTTTTGTTCGCTGTTCTATACTGATACTCTCTACGCAATTGTGCTCAGAATGACATCTATTTTTTTTATTTATGTTTTATTATGTGTTTATTGAATATATATATATATATATATATATATTAAACATCTTTATATGTATTTACATTCTTCATTATCTGTTGCACTGCTAACAAAAGGGTTTCTGGTTTTTTTCTTTTTTTTTTCCACTTTTCTGATTATTATTATTTTTATTATTATTATTGTTTTTTTTTGAGCACTTTACATACACAATATACAATACGTATATATATATATATATATATATATCTTTAACGCTTTGTTTTTCTACAATGATTGATAAATGTCCTGCTGAAGGTGTAATGGTGATTGGCACGAGTGCTCCATTTCGTGCGGAAACCCTGCGTCGCGTTTTTTGTGGTTGCTTTAACGAGTTCATTACACTTCCTCCAGACATTGATGAAAAGGCACACCGCGCAAGTGATCCATTTAAGTTGACCGAACTTGTAGCACGGGCGAAGTTGGAGGCGGTGTTAGAGAAGCTTAAAAAACTACATCCCAATATCCATCATGGGGTGATTCTTACCTTTGACCAAGTTGCGGTTACAAGGGAGGGTGAGGTGCGTGAAAAACCTAATTCTGTTGAGGAGAACAAAAAATTTCTTGCATCGTATTCTAACAATAGTGTGCGTACTGTCGCCGCGTATGTTGCGTACTCACTTGACAATCACAATACGGCGATGCAACATCAAGAAACGGAAACTTTTTTTTCGTCTTACGGTGACGACGTTGTGGATCGTGTTATTGCGCGTGGTGTAAGTTTGAAAAGTGCTGGCGGATTTGTTGTGGAGGATGAGGAACTTAGACATTACGTTGTACAGGTGGATGGTACGGTGGAGGGTGTACAAGGTATGCACACACCGACCGTGAGGTCTCTACTGCTTCAATTAGGCTTTGCTACGGATTAAGTTAAAAAAAAAAAACGAGAAAAAATCATTTTCCATTTTTTTTTTTTTGCAGAGTTGCCCTACTTTTATGAAGGCAGTGCAGCAATTATACAAAAGAAAAAAAAAGATGAGGGAATTCTTCTGTTTTTTATCTGCTTTTTTCACGGGTTTACGAATTCTTTAGAATAGAGGCGTTTTTTTTTTTTTGCAGTTTGCTTGTTTGTTTTCTCTTTCTTTTTTTTTTTTTCTCTCTTTTAATATTTCCTTTTGGATGTGATTTTTGCGTACCTGTATAGAAGGAATGGAGGGTTTTTTTCGTCGCTTGCAGACGGTGGTGGATGTTGATGATGACGACGCCATCGTTTATGACGTGATGGATGAGGAGACGCGGAGTCTTCCCAATGATGTGCGGGAGTTGAAGCGACGTATTGTGCAAGCGCTAGGCCGTGCGAAACTAGCATCGGATAAGTACGATGAATTACACGGTGAGAGCTGCAAAATTGAATCCGAGTTAGCGGCGCTCCGCCTTCGCTACAAGACTTCGCGCGAGCAGTGGTTACTTGTGCATGAATTCGACCAAAAAACTATTGAGGCACTTCTTGAAGACCGCCTATCGACGCATCGGGTGCTGGATGGAGTAAATAGCCATTCCCTTGTTAACCGTGATGAGACGTTAGTGTCGTCGTTGCGGGAGCAAAACGCCACCTTGCGCGAGCTTATCCGCAAATACGGCGAGGAGAGAGACCGTTACCAACTGGAGTTGAAATCTCCACCAACTGTCACCGAAGAGGCACCTGTTAGTGACCTGACGCCGAGTGATCGGGCAGAGTTGGAGGCGCGCGTGGCGGAGTTAGAGTCCGCCTTGGCGAACCAGTCCGAGGCGATGAACTCCATCTCTGTTCAGCTCCGGTCGGACCACGAGACGCATGTGGAGTCCCATCGACAGGAGATCGAACGCCTCGAGCACGAACTCGCCACCTGTCGCAGCGCGGCCTCGCTGAACCAGGAAGCGCTGACGACGGAGAAGGACGTGACCCCGTTGAAGTGCGCGACCGGAAGGAGGACGCCGTGGAGTCCGCTGCCGCCATCCCCAAAGGACGAGTCGGACGCCGCGCATCTGACGGAAAACGCCGCTTCCGGTCTCTGCCGCGCGCAACTCGACGCCGCGCGTGCGGAGAACGCGGCGCTGGAGGAGGCGATGCACGCGCTGTACAAGGACCTCCAACAGCTGCGCGAGCGCAACGTGGAGCTGGAGGAGCACCTCCTGCGCGCGGAGGAGCACGTGGCCGTGCTGCGCCACGAGGCCGCCGCCGCGCAGGAAACGTGTCGCGCCGAAAGGGAACGATGCGTCGGGCTGCAAGAGGCGGCCGCGCGTGCCGGGGAGCAGCGGCAGCGCCTCAGCCGCGAGCTGGCCGCCGCGAACGATGCACTGCGCAAATCCCGACTGCAAACAAACCACACCGGGGTGGTTCTGGACATCCCCCCAACGCCGTCTGTGGGGAACGCAAATCTTCTGGAGACCCCGCAAACGATGGAGAGGGCGTTGAACGGCGGTGCCGCGTCGGGGCCGCAGTTGATGCGATCTGCTGGAAGGAAACTGCAGGACTTTGGGCGCGCAGCAATGGGGACGTTACCATTGGGGGAACAGAGGACGATGCGTTGGGCCGCAGTCATGGCGGGAATGGGAAGACGGCGGCGTATTCTTTTGGGGGCGGCGGCGCTTTTGGTGTTACTGACTGTCTTTTCGCTTCAGTTGGTTGGCGGGGGGAGCGATGTGGAACTCGTTTCTTTACGGTTGCAAGAGGAATTGCGGGAGTGTCGCGCAAAGCTACGCGGTACTCCTTCTACTCACTAGTTGGGCAACAAAAACAAAAAGCACTAATAAACAAAAGAGATCCCCCTCAAAAAAAAAAAAAGAAAGCATAGGGAGAAGATCAAAAAAGAAAAAATGGATGATCATACATGCAGCTCTGCTGGTTTAGTATTCGCTATTGTTGTCGGTGGTGCTGGTGATGTTTTTTTTTTCTTTTTTTTACTTTTCTTTTTTAGCCATTTTTTTTTATTTTTATTTTACTTCCATCATCCTGCCTTTTTGTGCGTTTCATTGTACATCCATGCTATTTTCTGATTCTTGTATTGTATAATGTCAATGTCTATTTGTGTGCGATTGCGATTGTTTCTTTGGTTCTGTGTGTATG
Source organism: Trypanosoma mega (assembly GCA_030849715.1). Lineage (NCBI taxonomy): Eukaryota > Euglenozoa > Kinetoplastea > Trypanosomatida > Trypanosomatidae > Trypanosoma > Trypanosoma mega. Next base: position 42,149 of record JASANV010001544.1, on the reverse strand, counting down.
TGGGGGGTAAAGAGCTTTTACCTCAAGTTTTTACGATTGTAAGTGATCCCTTTCATAGTTTTTTATTTATTTTTGGATGTTTCTGCTTCGTCTGCACTTTTATGCGAATAAAAATGCTCTTTTTTTTGCTTACAATTTTTTACCTACATTATTTTTCTTCTTTTTTATGTGTGTGTATTTGTAAATATATATATATATATATATACTATTGGTAGTAGAAAACAGTTTTCTCTTTCTTTTGCTTACAAAAGAGTTTTTCCCATTTCCTTCCCCTTGTACCTATCGCTTACCCTAAATGGTGCTTATTTTGGTTGTTGGGGATCTTCACGTGCCGCAACGCGCGGCGGCCATACCGGAAGTCTTTACGCAAATGTTCACACCAGGACGTATTAACATGGTCCTCATCACTGGAAATGTGGGATGCCGTGAGATGTACGACTACTTTCGTACCGTCTCTTCTGAGGTGTACTGCGCAAAAGGGGACTTCGACTTCTGGAGGGATGACTTGAAGGAAACACACGTTGTTGCTGTGGAGGATATTAAAATTGGCCTCATGCACGGCCATCAAGTGGTGCCATGGGGTGATAAAGACTCCTTAGCTATTTATCAACGCAAATTAGATGTGGATGTGCTTATCTCCGGTGCAACACACCACTGCAAGACATTTGAGTTTGATGGTAACTTATTTATTAATCCTGGTTCTATCACGGGTGCATTCACAGCCACTCAACCGGATGTAGCGCCGACGTTTGTTCTTCTCGATGTGAAGGAAAAGACGGTCACGTGCTTTTCGTACGTGTTCGCACCGGGTGAAGGAGCGGGGGGAGAGAATTTCATTATTAAACGAAAAGTGTGGACAAAGGAATAGGTAACACATCTTTGCATGGAGTACCCTTTTTTTTGTTTTTTTTTCTCTTTGTTGTTGTTCTCTTTTGAGAGATTATTGAGTCTCTTGAAGTTGAAGGAAAAATTTGAATTGAAAAAGCAAAACAAGCAAACAACCAAAAAAAAAAAATACTTCCCGAAGAATGAGTAAAAGACAAGAAGAACGTAAAGAGATAATTGAACAAAGTGAATTTGAAAGAAAACGAACTTTTTTTTTTTTTTGGTTTGCTTCACGCTGTCTTAATCTCTTTCTTTTGTACAAATATACATATGTATATATATATTTATATGTTTTTTTTTATGATTGTTGCTTTTTTTGTTTTTGGTATTTTTTAATTGCTTTTTGTACGTTTCTTTACATGTTTTTTTCTTTTGTTTTTGATTTACTAATACATATACACATATTTTGTCTCGCGGTTGAATAAATAATATTACCAAAGTAAGATAAATAGTTTTTCTTCTCTCGTTGCTGTTCTTCCTTTGCACGTCCCTCGCAGGGAAGCAGTTCAACAGGTTCTCATTTTACCAGCACGTAAAAATAGGAAAACAAAAACCGAAAAAAAAATCTTTTTTTTTTTTGTGTGCATTTTTATTTGGAAGGACAATTTACACAAAGAGAGAAAAAAAAAATGACAGAAGTCTCATACAGCTACTCAAGATGCCGTCGGGAGTTTGGACGGATGCCTGAATTTCAGGCGAATGAGGGTGAGATTCTCACCGACATTGCCCCAAGTCGTACACTGAAGACCCAATTTACCAAACTCGATCCATGCGAAACGGAAATTCAAAACGTTCCTTCTCTTTCAGAGGCAAGCACCAACACGGAGCGCATTAAACTTCGCCATCATGCACAATCACACATTGAGGGAGGTTGGCCGCACGGTGTGGATCCAACGGAGTTTGAGGAAAAGATGAAGTATTGCAAAAAGGTGGAACGTGAAGAGAGCTACCTCTCCTCCTGCCGACGCCTGGTGCACCAGTGCACGGACAAATACATAAAACAAAATAATGCAATTGACATTTACGGTACCTACTTCGCAGAAGGCCCTCCAATTGAAGACGAGTCACTTGGCCCCGCGGCGGCAAAAATTACGGCCGTTTTTAAAGACCCAAGTGTGGAAAAACGAACGGCCGCTGCGATCTCTTGGCAAAATGATGGCCGAAAGTTTGTCGTCGCGTACTGCCGACTGCGCTTTCAGAGCAACACGACAACGATGGATACAAACTCCTATGTGTGGGATGTCATGAACCCGAATACCCCTATTGAAACCCTTGTCACCCCATCCCCGCTGTGTAGCGTGGAGTATTACCCCAAAGATCCGCACTTTATTGCCGGCGGGAGTTGGAATGGTGTGGTTCAGTATTGGGACACACGACAACCAACACGTCCGGCGGCGCGCTCCTTGATTGATGAGAGCCACAAGGATCCTGTGTGGTCCATCAAGTGGCTGCAGAGCAAGTCTGGTGAACTCCTCTCTGTCTCCACGGATGGGGAGGTGCTTACATGGGACTGTCGCCTCCCAGACAGACCGGTGAATTTGCAAAAACTTCCCGATGAGTCATTAACGCTCGTTCCAAAGAGTAATGAGGGCGGATCCAAAGGTGTTCTCGGTGGACTCTGCCTCGACTATGACCCGTTGGTTGGTGGCCCATCCAAGTACATGATTGGAACCGAACAAGGAACGGTCCTCTCATGCAACCGCAAAGGTAAGACACCTGCGGATAAGATTGGAGCAAACACATTTAACGGTCATCATGGTCCTGTATACTCTGTGCAACGCAATCCGTTTTTCTCCAAATACTTCCTCACCGTCGGTGACTGGACAGCGCGTTTGTGGTTTGAGGACTTTAAATTCACACCCCTTTTCAGTACCTTTTACCATAAGGCATATCTGTCAAGCGGTTCATGGCACACAGTTCGTCCGGGTGTTTTCTTCACCACCCGAATGGATGGTTATCTTGACATATGGGATCTCATGTTGCGTCAATCGCTTCCCGCACTAAGCATTCAAGTCTCCGACTACGCACTACACACCGCCAAACCAACAATGGAAGGGCGTCACATTGCTGCTGGGTGTATTGATGGTAATGTAACACTGTTGGAGCTCTCCCCATCTCTGTACACCGCGGCGACCGATGAGAAGAATATTGTTGGGCAGATTCTCGAAAATGAAAGCACACGAGACAAGAATTTAGATCGTGCCGTTAAGGAAAAGCGTGCAGTTGCCAAACAGCGCCAACGCCGCAGCACACACGTTCAGGAAGTAAGCCGAACCGAGGACTGTGAGGAGCAAATTGAAAAAATGACATTGGAGTACAAGACAAACGTGAAGGATGATAAGGAGCGCGACATACAACAACGAGAAGAGCTCGATCAACAACGACGCAAGCTGCTCGAAGATATAGAGGATGGTATTGACATGAACGACTTCTAACGATCATATCAATGAAACAAACAAACACAAACACACACACACAAAGTGAATGAAAAAGAAGAAGAGAGTTGATGAGAAAAAAAAAACAGATATTGAAAGTACAAACAACAACAACAACAAAAAGTTTCATAACCTTTTTCTTTGTTATTGTTATTATTTATCACTTGACGTATTCATTCGCTCCACTTTCCTTACACTTCAATGATCGAATCAAAATGTAGAAAAGAAGTTCGCCTCCCGCATTTTTTTATGTATGGTATGGGCACAACAGAATTTAAAAGTTTTCAACGAATCTTTTTTTTTATTTTGTTAGTGTTTCGATTTTTTAAACACATGTATGTATACATGTACTTTGAATGAGTTTCATTGCTTCTTTTTTTTTTTTTTTAGAACAAGTTTGAGTGTACAGCTTATTGTTTCTTATTGTTTTGTGTGATTTATTTATTATTATTGTTTTTTTTTTTGCCTTTTGCTCTTTTTTTTTCTTATTCTAAATTTACGTTTATCTATGCTTACGCGATGTAATAAAATACATGTATTTGCACATAATATGGAATTGATTTAGGTTCAAATAGTTTTTTTTTTTGTTGTTGTTGATTATGCCCGCCGTCACCCTCCCGAACCTCAACCACTTCATGGAGAAGCGGGTTATGGTGAAGCTACAAGGAGGCCGTTCTGTTTCTGGTGAGCTTCGCGGGGTAGATAAGTTTATGAGCATTGTTCTATTTGACGCTACAGACGAAAGTTGTCGAGGAAATAATGGGGAAAGTGAAAAAATTCCGCTCGGAACGGCTGTCATTCGCGGTAGCACCATTGTCGACATTGTTGGTTTGGACGCCTAGCAGGAAAACTGTTTCTGTGTAGTGTCGAAATGATGATTGATTTTTTTTTTGGTTTTTTTTTTTTGTTCTCCTCTCTCTTTGTTGTCTCTCTTAGTTTTTGTTTTAGTTGAATCGTGCCATAGTTAACTAAATCTAAAGAAAAAAAAGAAGTAAGAAGAGGACTGAAGGATGAATGGAGAACTCATCTTTTTTTTTTTTTTATTTAACACATACAGAATTTTGTGAATGTTTTGTTGAGTTTCGATGAGTTCCGTTTCTCCCTTTTTCTTTCCTTATTATTATTATTATTATTATTTTTTCTTTTGGGTGTTGTCACAGTTTTTGTTGTGTGTGAACCACGTGATATGGCCTTTTAACATAAACAATAACATTAGAAGGAGCAAAAGAAAAAGAAGATGAGAAAAAAAAAAGAGTAAAACAAAAGTGTGAATAAGATAAAGAAAAAAAAATACAAACTTTTTACATATATATATATATATATATATATAATTTGTGTATTTGTTTACTTTCGAATACATGTAGTTTTTATTTTTATTTTTTTTATTTTTTGCATAGCTACTTGTTTGCTTTTTGTTTGAATGTGAATCACATGTTAACGTGTAAGTGTTTTTTCTTTTTCTTCTTTTTTTTTTTCATTTGTTGACAGAGAAGGGTTACTATTTTTTTTTTTTTGTTTAGACCAAACAAGACGCTTAGTGTGTAGTGTATTTAAAAAGAAAAAATAATTATATCTTTTCGATATTATTATTGTTTTTTTGCTGAAAAGAAAAAAAAAAATAAGAAATATATATAAAAAAAAAACATGACAGGTTTTGACACAGCGTGGATTCCCTTTGCGGTGATGTATCTTTTGTACCAAATTCCACCGACCATGATGGAGGTCTACTCCTACTACAGCCGTGGCGGCCTTGTCCGGTATGAGGACGTCAAATTTGACGACTCCTTTATGAATCATTTTCAATGGTTAAATGATAAGGACATTTACTTTAAGCGGTTTTGTGATCGCCCAACAAGTGAGGCGGGCAAAGCCTTCTTCGCCTGGCTCGATTGGAGCAGTGAGGTGTACGATCGATCGGTGTACGTGCTGCGGCGCAATCGGTCTCGTGGGGAGGGGGAGATCAGTTACTGGTGGCCATACCTATACGGTCCGTTTGTGTTCAATTGGACAAAGAAACAGTGGCTTCGGGGGGATGATGCGGCGGGTATGCAAATGCCGGCATGGGGCGTTGGGGGGGAGTCCCGCGCGCGGGAGGAGTTTGCGTTGGCGAAAGAAAAGGGATACGATAGACATTGGCATTATCACATGATGCGACGAATTCGACGCGAACAGGCGATGAAGGCAATGGAGGCAAAAAAGACGGAGTCGGAGTAAACGGCAGTGTGCATTTGAGGGGAGAAAAAAAAGAAAATCCAAAAAGTAATAAAACAGTGTTATAGTAAAGCTTTACATATTTATATTTATTTATGTATATATGTGGATGCATACTTGTACGATATGTGTGTGGTAACAGAGAAAGGGGAAGAGGACGAAAATGAATTATTGCTGTGAAGAACAAAAGGAAAAAGTGTTTTTTTTCATTTTTATTGTTGTTGTTCTTTGTTTCTTTTGAATAGATAACGGGACAAGGGATGGGTGATAGGAATAGGACACTCTCTTTTGGGTTGGAAGAGACACAATTAGCAACAATTCCAATAGAAGGGATAAGTGAAACAAAGTATTATAACGCAAATTACTGTGTAGTTTACTTATTTATAGTGAATCCCTCTCAAAAAAGAAAGCTATAGTAGCAAAAATAATTAAAAAATGAAGTGTGAAGTAAAGAAATAGATTGTGTGGACGAATCAGTCTCTTTTACTTTGTTGTTGTTGATTTCGTACTTCTATTTCGTATGGTGATATGAAAACGGTGTCTTGTTCCCTTCTGAGCTCTTTGGTGTTTGTTTGTTTTTTAAAGAAAGAAGCAAAACCCATTTCATTTTTGCAATATTCCTTTACAGAAAAGTAAAGAAGATGTGTATTTTTATTTATATTATTTTTGTTATTCTTAACAATATGTGCAGTTGGAAGTAAGATCTTCTTTTTTTTTTCTTTGTATTTCGTCTTTTCTTCTTTTTTCTCTCTTTTTTTTTTTGGGGTGTGTGTGTAATTTTATATTTAAAGAACGTGTTGTTCTCTATTTTGTCAGTGATCGGGGCGTCAGTAACGGGAGAAAAGGAGAAACAATAAAAAAAAAAATTTTAAAAAATTCAGCAAAAAAAAAATATATATTAACAACAAGTGAAAAAAACAAAATATAGAATCAAAAAAGAATAATTGACGAAGTTCGAGAACAAATAGGTGTCGAAAAGAAAAAAAGAAAAGAAGAATAAAAAGGAAAAGGTGGAAAGAAATATTCGAAGTGCTAAAAAGGTGAAGAGACTTTAGTAAACATAAAAAAAACAAAAAAAAACAGCAATACAATAAAGAGAAACCCCTTTCAAAAAATTAAAAGAAGAAGTTCGTTTCGTTATCCTCTCTCTTTTTGTGTGTGTGCTCCGTGTGCCCGTTGTCATTATCATTAGCATAGACGCACATACGAAAATACGCGTAGACAAGAAGGAAAAGACGAGGAAAAAAAGGTTTTCATTATTGTTTTGTTTCTTTCTTTAGTTCGTGTGTGAAAGAGAGAGAGAGGGAGGTCTGAATCAGTAACAGGACAGAAAAAAGGAAAAAAGGAGAAGAAGACTGGAAACGAAAAACGAAGAAGAAAAAAAAAAGATAACTCAGCAAGCAATTAAAGTACACACAAAGAAACGAAGGAAGAGAGGGCAACAGAAAAAAAAAAGGAAAAAAAAGAAGTAAGTTTAACTAAAGGGAATATATATATATATATATATATATCCAAATCACAGCAAGAAAAAGTGTAACCTCAACACTCAATAGGGAAGCTTCCAGAACAAAGTCTGTGGAAACGGTTCACATGGAAAACTTTTTTAGTCGTCTCTTAATGGAGACGGAAGCTTCTTCAGGCCAGCGACGATCAACAAAGGAGATGAGCTCAGCGCGGGATAAAATTAGTAGTAATAACGAAGATATACAACTTGCAGGACTCATTGAGCTGTGCGATATGTTGAATATGTCGAACTCCTCCACCGTCGGTTCCATTCGACCAAATGTATTTATACCCCTCATTTTAAGTTGCCTCCAAAAAGAGCACAATATTGACCTCATGCTTCTCGCCGCTCGGGCGCTTACGTACATGGTGGATGCCATTACCTCCGCCGTGTATGTTCTAACGACGGATGGTGGCATTGACATTCTTCTCCGCCATCTCCGTGAGGTGAAGGACGTGGAGCTCTCGGAGCAGTGTGTGACGTGTGTGGAAAAGATCACACAGTACTCCTGCGGGGCAAGCACGACGCTGCAGAATGGCGGTGTGAGGGCGCTTTTAGGGTTTGTCGATTTTTTTAGTGCCTCCTCGCAACGCAAGGCGTGGACCGGCGCGGCGGCCATGTGTCGACGGGTGGATGCGTCCAATTTTCATTTGGTGGAGGCCTCTCTGCCCGAGATACGCGCGCGCGTCGATAACGACGACGGGGTCATAAGTGAAAAGGCGATTGCCTGCCTTCACCGCATTATTAGCGGGGTACGCACCAAACCCGCGCTGGTGGCGCAAACCTTTGGGGATGTCTCCCCCGCCCTCCTCAGCATCCTCACCCGCGGCGAGGTGGCGGAGAGCACGTTTGCTGTCACTTTGGCACTCATTGGGGTCGCCGTCTCCTCCAGCACGGAGGTGACGCGCACGGCGATTGAGGGCGGCATTGTGGAGTGCTTTCTCGCCCTCATCACGCGCCATGACGGGGCGATGGAGGGGACGCGGGAGCGATCAGTGAGTGGTTCCGCCCCAGCCGACACAGCCGCACGGGATCGGCGGCTTGGATTGGAGCAGACAAAGACGGTGTGCATCGCCCTCGCCGGGTTTCTACCAAAGATTACGGAGGACTATCTCGCACATGGTCATATTCTCACGGAACTTGTTCATGAACGCTCCTCGGGTAACTTGATGCGTGACTTTGCCTACCACGACGACGACGAGGAGGAGGATGAGGATGAGGATGAGGATTTATTGGAAAATCTCACCTATGAGGAAATTCGTGAGCGTCTGGAGGAGGAGGGTGTTCCACTTGAAACGAATCCACGATATTCGAGGTGCAACGTGGGTTCACATAGTTGCGATACGTGTGGGAAGGAATGTCTGCCGGGGGATTGGTTCCGTTGCAACAAGTGCTCGGACTTTGATCTATGTGGGCAGTGCGTGTTGATGTGTTGGGAGGAACATGTGGAAAATGATCCACTTCACACTTTTTGCGATATGATGGAACTCTTTTCGGGGGATCAGCAGACATCTGGTGGAAATGCAGTTTCCACTGATGTCACACCGTCGGGCAATGGACGTTCTGTAAATAATGTGGAGGATATTCTAAATACGGAACGACAGAAAATGTATCACGACAATCCATTGCTTTTAGCTATTATCTTAAAGGGTTTACCTCGCATCGTGGCTCTATTCAATGAGTCGGAGACCCACATTGTACGGAATCACAGCATGGCTTTTATTGATCGCGCTGTTTGTCTTGCATCTGCGGAACAGTTAATTGGGAGCGGCTTTGTGGAGGCAGCCGTGTGTGAAATGATCACGGCAGCTGTGACAGATAGTAATCTTATCTTAAATGTTCAAGCTGTTTTTCTTTGTCGTAAGCTTCTTGAAAAGTTACCAAATGTGTATATGTCCTCCTTTGTACGTGAAGGTGTCACAAACGCGTTGGTTAAAGTACAACAACAGAACCACTCTTCGACGACGCGTCGTGCAAATGAACGGTCTGCGGATAAAAAAGCAGCTCCAGAACGATTGCACACCATTGCCGATTGGCGCGATCTCGTCGCATCAGAGGCGCAAACCATGTTGAGCCGTTTCCCGTCTATTAATGACCCGACACGGGCAGAACGTCTCATGGTTGTCGTCTCATTAATGAAGAAGGGAAAGTTACAAGAATCTTTTGAGGCACTTCGCGATGCTTTGCTGGATGAAACCACGGCGTTTGAGCTCTCTTCTAGTAATGTACTCCATGAGTTACGTGAGACGTTGGTGCGGGTAAATGATGTCCAGGTGGTCGTGGCACTGGTGAAGACACTGGCGAGGGAGAGCGCATCGGAAAATGTCCCATCAGCCCTCACACGTTTTGTGCGACACCTACAAACAGTGCTCTCTCACCTTGATCAATTTCGTCCACCTTCTTTTGGTGAAGTGAACAGTATTCACATGCAAATCCCCATCCGCATTATTCCTCATATTGCTGAAACACAAAAATCAAAATCGTCTAATGCCGCGAAAAGTGGTGCCGGAAGTGGTGTGGGAAAGCGCTCCACCGCCCCCAACCAACGGGAGGCGCCAAAACGCGTTAACCGTGTCCTAACTGTTCGTCTAGGCGCTCCTACATCAGGCACCTTGAACGTAGTAGCACCGACATCATTAAGTACGACTTCAACCGTAACCAATAATACCACCACCGCTACCACATCCACACCAGCAACAGCAGCGACCACAAACTTATCTGCAACGGCCACAACTGGTGGTGCATCAGTCACATTAAGTGGTGGTTCAGCGAGAGGGACTCACGAGCGGCGCGAAGTCACAGTTAGCGTTGAACCGTTAACTAATATGGAATCCATCATGTCATTTGTTTCCAATACTGTTCTTTCTGGAAGCAGTGACGTCTCCCGTCGTCGTCTTAAGGAGGACGATGAAGGCAATGTAGAGGATATTTTGCCCGAACTTGCAGACCGTAATCCGCTTGCAACCATGACCTCGGTAGAGTCATCACATCCATTTGCACATGCACCAACTTTACCATCGCCAACTCCTGTTTATTTACGTTACGAATCCCATGTGTTACCGCCATCTATGACGGTGCTTCAAATGATACAGCAGTATAATGCGGTAAATAATTCGCGTTCAAAGAATAGCTCACGTCCAGGACGTAAAAATGAACGTATTCTCGGTGCCACAACACAGCAACTTATTGCTTTGCTGGAGGAAACTACTATGCGCTCCAATGAGCCCATCAAGGTTTATTACAGTACAGTTCCATTTGGTCCGGGGTACTCCACAGATTCTATGCATCAAACTGGACTGCATAATGACCCGGATGAAGATATGGCGGTTCGTCCCCCATCTGATGGAATGCAGTCACCGGCTGTTCTTGCCGTGTTTCGTGCGTTACGTATTAATTATCCTTTCAGTAACCGTTTTCTCACTGTCGCGCAGAAAGATGTGCTCACACTTCTCGGTACTTTATATGAGGCTCTACTGAACTGGTCTGATTTGCTCCCTGGGGATCAAACGGTGCGTTCACCACAAGAAAAGTTAGACGAAAGTGAATTCTTTTCACCGTCAACATCGCTTGGGGAGTTTATTAACCACAAACTTAATAACAAAGCTATACGACACAGCTCGAATCTCCTCCTTGCTGGTCAACACCTCAACACATGGGCTGTGAACCTCGCTCTTGACTGCAACTTTCTCTTTACCACCACAACGCGCAAGTTACTTTTTCAAATCAGCTTTTGCGGTACGCTGCGTTCTCTCGTACAAATGCAGGACAGTATGGAAAAGTACGGCATCCGCGAGACACATAATCTGGATCATCAATTGATCCGTCCTTACCGACTGGTTCGTGATAAAAAGCGTGTCTGGCGTAATCACACCTTGGAATGTGCGATGGAGATAATGGGGAAACAGCGCACGAGCGGCTCTACTGTAATGGAATTTGAGTATTATGGTGAGAATGGTAGTGGTTTGGGTCCCACTATGGAGTTTTATACACTTGTTTCAAAAGAACTTTACGAAACGAAATTACGTCTCTGGCGTCGTGGGGATGAGACTCCGGATGAAATGTATTACAGACCTCAAAACGGTGTCTATCCGCGACCTTTATCACCGAATTCATCAGAGGTTAAACAAATGGAGACGTATTTTTTGATGATTGGGCGTTTTCTTGCGCGTGCGTTGCTGGACAAGCGTATTTTGCCCCTCACACTCTCTCCTGTATTACTAAAAATGCTTCGAGGGGATGAGTGTTCCGTCTATGACCTCATATCTATAAGTGAACCACTTGGTAATACAGTTGTGGCTCTTTCTCGTGCCGCTCAAAATGGTTCCTCAGTTGTACAATTGCCAGGAACCAAGCCTTGTGCGGTGGAGGATCTCGGGCTTGACTTTACTTTACCTGGGGATGAGCTTATTGAACTCAAGCCTGGTGGGGCGAATATATCACTTACACCAAAACTCTTGGCAGAGTACTGTGATGCTGTAACCATGTTTATGCTTCGTACCGGGGTGCAAACAGTTGTGAAGGCATTACGTAGGGGTTTCCATGATTACATTCCACTCCACGCATTACAGATGTTAAACGTGGATGAATTGCATGAGTTACTCTGCGGCCACGCGGCACGTGTGACAATGGAGGACCTTGAGAACCATTGTCACGCAGATCATGGGTATTCAATGAACTGCCGTCATGTGCGAGAGTTATTTGAGATTATTGCCTCGTTTAATGAGGACGAACAGCGCCGCTTTTTTCTCTTCCTGACGGGATCCGCACACCTACCTGTTGGTGGGCTTGCTAGTTTGCGTCCTAAATTTACCATTGTGCGTAAGACTGCAACCGATTCACGAGTTCGAGAACAAGATCAGCTGCCTTCTGCCATGACATGTCAAAATTATCTTAAACTCCCCGCGTACAACAGTAAAGAGCAGATGGAACATAAATTACGTCAGGCAATAGATGAAGGATGTGGAGCCTTTCTCTTGACGTAGGAGTGGAAGTTGTAATTCGGATATAATTTGCCTAAAAACTGCGAGAGGAACTGTGCAGGTGAAACGAAAACAAAGGAATATGTATATTACATCGTTCAATGACGACTATAAACACCATTAATAGAATCTCGGGTGTACAAAGACGTCGTCTTTTGAATTACTTTCAACGTTTTTTCTTTCTTTTTGAGAGTTTTAAACTACAAGAAACAAAAAAAAAAAAGACATTGTAGCTTGAGTCTTGTAAAGTCATTTAATGCTTCCACAGCTCAACACGAATGCTACGAAACTTTCGCAAGCTTTGCAAGATATTATCAGCACTTTAATCTCTTGTAGTTGCACCATTGTTGTCGTCTGTTGTCTTTTTTTATTGTTTGTTTTGCTTCGTTATTATTCCTTTTTTCGTAGTGTATTGAAAATTAATGGAATATGAATAAAGTTTTTCCAATCATTAAAAATTTTCGCAAAAAAAAGAAAAAGAAAAAAAATAGTACATCTTGGTGAATATACGACTCAATAAAAAGAGGCCGGAGGGGAACAAGAACGATGGAAGGGAAAATGAAAAAAAAAAAAAAGTAATGATAACAACAACAACAACAGCAAGACAAATACGCACATATATACAAATATATGTATTTATATATTCAAATACCTCGTTTTACGTGAGAATTTTTTTAAAAAGGAAAAAGAAAAACTGCAGTTTCAATATTAAGAAATGTTAAAAAAACGAACGTGAAAGCCAAGGGAAACAGATAAACGTAAACAAACAAATACACAAAAAATGTGCGTTGCTTTCCTTTCTGCACACTTAAAACTGTGCATGAGGTGTGTGTAGTAAAGAGAGAACAAAATGGTTGTGTAAATGTGCTGAGCGTGTCACAAAACAATATATATATATATATATATATATATATATATGACCGCTACTTTTTTGTTCTGAATTTATGAAAGTCTTTTTAATTTTCTTGATGCAAGAAGGATTGGTAGAATATAGTTATTATTCTTCCTTTTATTGCTCTTTGCGTGCTTCACAAAATGATTGTATTTGGAGATCGTGCGTTGTTTGTTTCTCTATATATATTTATTTATCTCTGCTTTTTTTTTCTTAATTTGACCTCGCCTTTGCACTTGGTGTTTTTAGCAGCTTGATTCTTTTCCACACAATACATATATATATATATATATATATGTTCAAATGTAATGATTGTTGGGGTTTTTTTTTTCTCCTTCCTTGCATTTAGCAATTTGAATATATGCGTATATTTATTTCGTTTTTGTGTTTTTTTAACTTATTTTGAGATACTATTTCTATGTTTTAATAGCAATAACGCTAATCTGCGCGTGAGCATATAATTTTTTTTACCTTTTTTTTTTCTTTTTTTTTTTTTACTTTCTTATCTCAATAAGTGTAACAAGAAACAACAGATTTAGAACTTGAAGGTTGAAAAAAAAAAAAGAATAATAGAAAAATAATTATTTTGTTTTTATTGATATTAGAGGTGTGGCAGATCATCTCTGAATTTCCATTAGCCATTTTACCAAACTGAAAAATAACACCTCTTTTTATATTTAATTATATTTATAGATTTTGTGGTTTTTTTTTTTTTTTGGAGAAAAGGAGTGAAGGGAAGAAAAGGAATCCCAAGAGCAAAAAAAAATATATATATATATATATATATATATATAATAATTATATAAATAAACAAAGCATATTTTGTACAATAGCATGGAGGCTATTCTTGATTTTAGTAAACCTGTTGATGTGGAACTGTTTGATCAGGTGGTTCAGCTCCTTTCCGCCGGAAATTCACTTCAAATTTCCGAGGCTGCGAGAGTTCTCAGTGCTTTTCGTGAGAAGCACGACGCGTTTCTCCGTGTAGGACAGCTTTTGGAGAGCTCAAAAGTTCCAAGTACACGATTTATTGCGTTACAAGTTTTGGATGACGCCATCATGCACCGCTGGAATACGTTTACAGAGGATCAGCAAAAGGAAATACGTGATTTTGTTATTAATTTAATTTTTAAAGAGTGCAGCAGTATTGCCCGTGTGCGAAGCAACAAAATGATTTTGACAAAAATGAATAATACTTTAGTCAGCATAGCCAAACGTGAATGGCCTGTGCGTTGGCCTGGTTTTATTCAACAAATTTGCTCAAGCGCTCTCCCTGATCAACCACTTTTTGAAAACAATATCAACTTACTTCGAATCGTGGGAGAGGATATTTTTGAATTTGGTGAAAAGACCCTAACCTCTCGGTGGGTAAAACGAAAAAAGGAAGCACTAAAAGGTGATTTTATGCTTATTTTTCAACTTTGTACGTCTGCACTAAATACGACAGATGAGATTCTTTTAAAGACGGTTTTGGATTGCCTAGAAAAGTATCTAGACTGGATGCAACCATCTTTGGTCTTTAATGAGGATGTTTTAGGTTATTTGGCAGGACTTACTGTTAGTAGTCCACTTGTTTCTATTAGTGCATTACGGTGTCTTACAGTGGTTTTTTCAGTTGAACGAGATGAGGGATCTGCGGGAGACTCACAAGCACAGATGGCTCTTCATATCTTTCGAATTGCTTTCAACAATATATTAAATGCACTACCAACATCTCATTCTTCTATAGATGGACGTATTCTTCAAATGTCTGAGAGTATTATGGATTGCAAGGATGAATTTTTGAACGTGCTTAATCAACTTTTAGTCTCCTTTTTGATGAATTATGTGCGCAAAATAGTGTACGACGACCTTTTGCTTGTTTCAGCGCATCAGATGCTTCTTGGTTTAAGTTATGTTGAGGATAAAGAACTTTTTAAATCCTGTGTGCAGTATTGGTGGTGGTTAGGAGATCTACTTGTAAAGTCAAATGCTCAAACACCGCTTCATAAAAAACTTGCGTCCACACTAAATAGCGTGCGATATGTATTGATTAAACGTATGGCAAAACCAGAGGAGGTCATTCTTGTTGTCGAGGATGGAGAAGCTCACCGTGAACACATGTCTGATGTGGAGGAGTTGCAACTGTACAATTTAATGCGAGAAACACTGGTTTTTCTGACAAACATTGACACTAATGATACACGTCAAATCATGGCTGGTTTGATGCAAAAGCAATTGGATCGTAGTGAATGGAGTTGGCAAAACTGTAATACTCTTTCATGGGCTGTAGGTGCCATTTCCATGGCGTTACCGACAGAACAGGAGTCTGAACTTTTTGTTATTATTATACGTGGTCTGTTAGAGCTTTGTAAGGACATGCAGGGTAAAGATAATCGAGCTGTTATTGCAAGTTGTATCATGTTTGTGGTGGGCCAGTATCCAAGATTTTTACGAAACCATCATAGTTTTCTTAATACAGTGGTGCGAAAGATAACAGAATTCATGCGAGAACATTTTGATGGTGTACAAGAAATGGCAGTAGACACCTTGATAAAGATAGTATCACACGTTCCAGAATGTTTTGTTCGACACGACCGAAGTAGTCCTTGTATTGCTCAAGATCTTGCTGAACGATGGACAGAAGTGACCTCACTCCTTAAACCGGAATTGATACAAACATGTTTCAAGGCTGCTGGTTATATGATTAACGAAGAGGCTCCTGAATTACAAGGGGCTCTTCTTGATAAATTCCTTCAAGACGTAAACGCTAATTTCAAAAATATAACCAAAAAAGCAGCAACAGAAGGACCTGTTTTTTGCCGTGATGCTACCAGTATGATGGAACTCATTCATGTTTTACGTGTCTACACTAGTATTGCATCGAAGTGTGGTACATGCTTTATTCATGAGATGAATCTTATAATATGGGATCTTAATGGTTTTTACCGTACATTTTTCACAACACAAAATGATCTTATAAATGAAATGGGTCCTAAAGTCATGTTATCTCCAGAAGCGCGCTATTTACGTTTAGCTAAAAAAGAAATTTTACGTATATTTGAACAATTTGTTGATGGTACAGAGGAACGTGATTTTGTGGCTACGAATTGTATGCCTATTATACTTTCTATGGTTTTGGAGGACTACCGTGATTCGCCGCCAAACGCTAAAGAGCCAGGAGCTATGGCATTGGTTAGTGCATGCATCAATAAACTAGGACCACGTCTTAGTGGAGACTGTGCAGCTATTCTTGATCACACTTTTGACACCACAGTAGCTATGATTTGCCAGAACACGGAAGATTATCCAGAATTTCGTATAAACTTATTTAAACTTTTACAATCACTTAACTCAAACTGCTTCGATGCGTTTCTAGAATATGCTTCACGAAAGGAGGATATTCTTGATGGGATGCTGTGGGTGATTAAACACAAAGATTATAACATCATGCATACGGGATTGCAAACACTTGATCAATTCCTTCAAAATGTGGCTCGATCTGAGTTAATGGAGGCTTTTTACACTGCTTTTATACAACGTATTTTTAATGAGGTACTTGTTGTGGCAATGGATTCCTTTCATTCCGCTGGTTTTATTTATCACTGCAATATTTTAATAAAACTTTTTGCAGTGTCAGATATGTTTCCACAAGACATGGCTATTCTAGGACGTAATAATGTTCAAGAGTTTCTTCTTCAAATTCTTTCTGTTTTTCCAACGCTCACACCTACACTCGTTACAGAGTTTGTGAATATGGCGTATAGTTCTTATAGGAATGAAATAGAATTTCGTAAATTTTTTGCAGATTTCCTAATTGAGGTGAAAGTCTGGGGAGCTGAACAGGAGAATAAATTACAGATGGAAGAAGAGCGTCGATTACGTGAGGAAACAATTCCAGGTTTTTCCTCTCTCTCAACGAGTGGACCTCAAGCGTCGCCTTTTATCGGCCTTTGATGGAAAAAAAAAAAAAAAAGTCGTAAGGATTTGTTTGATTTTTCTGTTTTTTTTTGTCGTTTTGCTTTGTTGTTCTTGTTGTTGTTGTTGTTGTTGTTCGTGTTTTTTTTTTTTTTTTCATTATGCTTGCAATGAAAAAAAAAAGTATATATATATATATATATATGCATTTGTGTATATGTGTCTTTGAAGATGTAAAAGGACAAACGTATTTATTTTCTTTCCACTATTAAACCAGAGGCCGAAGACGAGGAAAAAAAGAATAGTAATGATGGTGTTAAAAATAGTTGAGCGGATAAACACTCCCGTTAAATTTTCACTAACCAAAGAGTCACCCCCCCCCCCCCCCCCCACAAAAAAAAAAAAAAGGTACAACTTCTACATTATTATTTTCATTTTTATTCCGTATATATACCTTTATGTGCTTTTTTTTTTTCTAAAAAAAAAATTTTTTTTTCGTGTGTACTTGCGTTCGAATTGTATGTTGTTTTGAGTCTGAACTTACTCGCTTTTTTGTTTCTTTTTCTTGACGGTACATTGATCTGCAAAACACTTTTTATAAATTGTTAAGAAGGGAGTAAAGCAAAAACAAAAAGAGGAAATACAAACAGAAAAAAAAACGAAAAAGAGCATGAAAATACTTTTTTTTTTGCTTTGTCAATAATATTGCTACGTCGATTATGTTGTTATTAAAAACCACGTACTGTATATCCAATCATTTTTTTTTTTTTTTCAATCAAATTTTCATTATTTATTTTGTTGTAGGCGTGTTGAAGGGGTTCATTAGGTCAATCTTTTTTTTTTTTTTTAGGGTGTCTGTGTGTGTGTGTGTGTGTGCTTTACTTGTTTGTTTTTCGTTCCTTCCGCTTTCCGTTTACCTTGTGTCACCTCACCTGTTCTTTGTTGGGGGTATTAGATGACCACAACGGTGCACGGGGAGGTGTCGAGGTGCCATAGAAACACC
This sequence comes from Trypanosoma mega, assembly GCA_030849715.1. Lineage (NCBI taxonomy): Eukaryota > Euglenozoa > Kinetoplastea > Trypanosomatida > Trypanosomatidae > Trypanosoma > Trypanosoma mega. The sequence continues at coordinate 24,343 of JASANV010001544.1, read as the reverse complement.
TCAGGAAACGGCATACCATCTTCACAAACTGATTCCTTTACGGCAAAACGCATATCGCCACTGTATCATATGATAGCATCGCAAACCGCCTCGGCGGCAAGCACACTTACATTCTACCCGTTTGACACGCTGCGTATTCGTTTCATGTCACAGGACGGGACGGTGCAGCGCCAACACAATGGACAGACATATCGCTCCATTGCCAGAGCTTTAGCAACCATGTATCGCGCAGAGGGACTTTGGGCTATATTTCGCGGTTGTCATGTGGCAGTGTTGGGTTCCGTTACCTCCTGGGGTGTGTATATGTATTTATACCGTCTCCTTTGTAGCACATGGGAATTATCCTCCTACCTTGGCAAAGCCAGTGTTTCCACGCTGGCAAGCCTCACCGCGGCATTTGTTTCGAGTCCAGTGTGGCTTATAAAGTCTCGAATGCAAATAGAAGACGCCACCAAGACGAGGCATTACATTACTTTTCGAGGCGGATTTCTTCACATTGTGCGAACAACAGGGTTTCGTTCCCTTTGGCGAGGTACCTCACTGCAGCTTATTCTTGTCTTTCCGAATGCGCTAAATATGCCGACATACGATTTTCTCAAAGGTAAACTTCTTCATCATCATGAACTAGCCGGAGTGCGCCGTGATAACTTGACAACCTTAGAGGTGGTACTTTGTTCAATGATAACAAAAGTATTTCTTGTCTCTCTTTCACATCCGGTGATGCTCTTAAAAATACGTCTGCAGGATCAACGCTCTATTCTTGGTGAGGTAAAGTATACGGATTTGTATCACTCTATTCGCCTCATTCTAAAACGGGAGGGGTGTCGTGGTTTAGTGAGGGGTTTGTGCACGTCGCTGGCACATTCACTTCCCCGTTCTCTTACCCAATTCGTATTGTACGAAAAATCACTGAGCATGATCAACAGGTACAGTGAAGGAAAGGGAAGAAAAGGATTGACACACTAGAGGAGGAGGACAACGTCAAGAAACAAAGAAGCAAATAATAATAATGAAAAAAACCAATAATATATATATATATATATATATATGTATTTATATGTTATGGTGATAAACGAAATATATATTCTCTCAAGGAAAACTTACCTCAAATTACCTGAAACTTATTTACTACCATCTTTTTTGGTGTTGTTGTTGTTGTCGCTCTTGGAAAGAGTTGTGCAAAAATTCCTGTCTTAATGCAATGAATTTCATAATAATGATAATAATAATTTATCTTTAGTTGTTATTGTTACCGTTCTTTGCTTAACAAAACAGCCAAAAAAAAAGGTTCTTGTCTCTCAAATTTGTCCTTCCACTACGTACCCTTCCTTCTTCACTGACATGACGGAAAAAAAGAAAAGGAGAAACAAACAACAACAACAACAAAAAAAAAACAATCGTAAAGCTGCTTTTGTGCACATTATGTCGCCGATATTTTTGTCTTATTTCATTTAATTTATTTTTCGTTTTTTCTGTTTTTTTTTTCTTCGCAGCTTTACATGTTTGCTGATTGATATGATGTAGCTCTCATTATATCCCAGTAATCATGGATAGGTGAATTTAAAGAAAAAGACAAAAACAAATAAAGAGAGAACTGTGAGACATTACATTAAAGGGAAAACGCCGCAAAATTTTTTGTGAAAGTGGGAGTTTTTTTTTTGTTTGAAAAATCCCATTTATTTACAAGAGGAAGGCAACGTAATTGAAAAGAAAGAAATGGAAGAGAAGTGGAACGTGCTAAAAAAAAAAAAGAGCATATGTGCTTCATGCTCCGTTCAGAAAAGAATAAAAGAATTAAAACGAATGTGTAAAAAGTTTGATGTACTTTTATGGTTTTCGTGATTTTCGTTGTCGTTGCTGTTGTTGTTGTCAGATCAGTGGACTGTGAATCTTGTTTAGATTTAATGGGAAGAACTCCTCTTGTGAATGGTCATGTTTTTTGTTGTTTTCCCCCTTTTCTCGTTTATATATATATATATATATTGATATTTATATTTATATTATTGACACACGTTGACATTATTAACCATTTTCTTTTCTTTTTCTACTCTTTTTTCTTTTTTTTTTACAGCTTCCTTCGTGGTGAAATAAAGTCACATTTACTTTTGACACACCAACAGATATACGTTTTTTTGTGTAGAAAATTGATCAAATAGGGAGACGAAAACGAAAAAAGATATAATTTGAAATTCGTAAAAGAGATATTTAAAATATTTTAACCTAACGAAATATAAAAAGCAAGAGAGTAAAAGGGAACAAAGAGTGTCTTATTCTTATTATCGTGGCCATATCCCTTTTTTAAAAATTTTTTTTGCTTTCTTATTCCAATGAATATCAGTAAACGGTCTGTAAACGCCGAGGTGTCCCGTGCCACGACATCAATAAGTACGCACACCATTGCGTCCCAAGCTGCCGGGGCGACGGGGACTATTCTGTTGTATCCGATTGACGTGTTACGTATTCGTTTCATGTCACAGGACGGGACGGTGCAGCGCCAACACAATGGACAGACATATCGCTCCATTGCCAGAGCTTTAGCAACCATGTATCGCGCAGAGGGACTTGGGACCTTATTCCGCGGTTGTCATGTGTCGGTGTTGGGTTCGGTTTGTGCGTGGGGTGTGTATATGTATTTGTACCGCTTTCTGTGCGCAGCGAGTGAGGCCTACCTCTCTGGTAGACCTGTGATGGAAAACTTTCTATGGACTTCGGCTTTTTCTGCCGTGGCGAGTTGCACATCGGCTTTGGTTTGCAATCCTATTTGGTTGATGAAGACGCGTATGCAGATTGCGGAAGTTTCTGTGTGCCGCAACACACACTACAAATCGTTTACCCGTGGATTAATATTTGCAGTTCGAAGTAATGGATTACTGTCCCTCTGGCGTGGCGTTTCGGCTCAAGTGCTCCTTGGTGTGCCAAACGCATTCAGCTTTCCTGTGTATGATGCCATGAAGACATATAATTTGAAACGTACCAAGCGTGAAAATCTTAGCACAGTGGAAGTGTGTGTGTGCTCAACTACATCTAAAACAGTTATTATGGTTTTTGCCCACCCTTTACATGTTCTAAAGACACGCCTACAGGACCATAGGAGCCGCTTAGGTGACGTTCATTACGTGTCTCTCTTGCAATCTGCCTCCACTATATTCCGCAGACATGGTTGGCGAGGAATGTATCGTGGAATTACGCCTTCTTTGTTACAATCTGTTCCACGTTGTGTCTTAACATTTGTTCTTTATGAAGAGTTTATGCGTCTTTTTCGTCGCATGCAAGTTTGATTTTGTGATATTGAAGCAATTACTCTTTTTTGTTTGTTTGCTTCTGTGTGTGTTTAGTTTTTGATATACATATACCTTGTTTACACCTATCAGAGAGAGTATTCTTTCAATTTAGATTTTGTAAATTCTATTGTGTGTTTAATTAAGAAAAAAAAATATTTTTTTTGCTGATCTATCACTTTTTAACTTGGTAAAGAAAAAAACGGGGGGAAATGTTACGAATAATCCCATTAAGAAAAGGAAAGGTGTATATATATATATATATTGTTTTTTAGTTCGTGTTGCTATTTTGTATTGAATAGATTAATTAATGTACCATGCGTAAGTCTTTAATGCCTAAAGAAGCATTTTATTATTCTCTACATTGCTATAGTTCCACTATGAACACATATATGTATGTATATATATATATATTCATTTATTTCCTCTTTGCCTTGTATTGTCTTTTTTTTCTTTTTTCTTTTTTGTGTGTCTTTTTGTATCCTACAACAACCTTGTATTGTGTTTCTTGAAGTTCAAAATGATGCCTGAGGAACAACCCCGCCACCGTTTTCTTCTGGAGACCCGCTCGCAGCAGCAGCACCGCGAGGAGGCCCTTCGCCGACGTCAACAACTCGTGGAGCGTGATTCCACGCGTCCGCCTGCCATGCACTTTGGCAACACTCCCTTCCAGCGCCAGCGAAGTCACATCCGCCTCGGCAAGTCCGTCTCCCCCGCCCCGCGTGTGGCGGAGAGTGATGTCCCGCACGCCGTCGTGTCCGCACCGCCGCCCGTTCGCAGCCGCCCACAAAGCCGCGAGCGCAATCATTTGGCATTTGGCACCAAAGCAACGCGCCGCGCCTTTTCCGTCGGCGCGCGTTCCAAATCCTACCGCTCCTCACCTCCCCCGCCGTTGGTGGCGCGGTCGGGGGAGCGGCTGCGCGCGGCGAAGCGATCGCGTTCGGCTTCACTCTCCGCCCGTCCGCCATTTATCGGCGGCGCCTCCCCTTCGCGGGGGGCGACACGAAAGGAGGAGACGCCGGCGGAAGTGTTGGCGCCGCCGTTACACACCACAAGTCCCTTTGCGCTGCCCACGTCCACCTCCGCCACGCATGGCGGCAGCAGCCGAGGCGTGGGGGAGGTCGCGGGGGCGGAGGAGGAGGCGATGAGTTTTCGCATCAGTGAATTCCGCCTCCCGCGCACTCCGCAACGGCACGGGAGCACACCGGCCCCCTCCATCTCGCCGTGTCCGCCGCATGGGGCGCCAAACCCCGCGGAAGGGCCGACCCCCAGAAGAGAGACGGATTGGAAAGGTGCCGCACCAACGGAGTCCCCACCGCTGGCCATGGAAGCTGAACCGAGACGTGTGGAACTCGCACCCGACACAGACGTTCCCGTTTCTGTGGAAGTCCTGCCCTCCCCATCGCGGCCGATGGGCGTGACTCCTGGCGACAGCCATTGTAGAAACAGCGCGCGCTTATCCTTGACAGACGCAAGTGGGCCAGCGCATGTGACCCTCTCGCTGAACAGTTCGCGTGCGTATGAGTGCAGTCCAACGACGGCCGACTCGGTGGGGAGTGAGAGTCCTAAAAAGGCGCTCACAGAGGACGACAGAAAAGATGAGCGCCGTGCTCTCTTTGCACACGAAAACGACGACCCGTCATGCGATGACGATGACAAGAGCAGCGACGAACAGATTGAGAACAAAACTAAAAATGAACAAATCCAAGACGCTACCACGGCGGAACAAACAGATGAAAACAAATATGAAAATGAGGAGTCATATGACGCGTATCATAACGAGCATGAAAAGATGGAGGAATCTGACGGTGCGTCAGTGCGAATGCATGATGAACCAGATGGGGCATCACAGCTTTTTCACGACTGTGTAAGTGCGCCGGAAACCCCGGAACTGCAACTACCAGATGCCTACCACCAACTTGAGGCGACGCGACGGGAGATGGGCGCCCAATCCCGCATTTCCCCCCGCCCCGCCCCCCGCCGCGGAAGTCTTCTTCTTGCAACGGGCGCACTGCCGCCGCCGTCGCCCGCGCTGCAGGAGCCGCACACCCCGCCCCCCTGTCCTGTCCCGCTGCGCGCGCAAACAGCGACCCCAATCAACGGGGGCATCGCACTCCTCACACCGCCCCGCTCCGCCAACGCCCGCCGCTCCGAGGTGGAACTGCTCCTCGACTCCTGTCCGCCGGACGCGCGGGATGAGGCGGTGCAGCTCATCGCCTCCACCCCCCAACGCGCACTCGGAAGCGGACAGGTGTCGGATGTGATTACAGACTCCTCTACCATCTCGCAGCGCGTCGCCGCACGTCCTCGCAAGTACTACTATGACTACACCTATTGGGAACGCCACCTCAATGAGATGACGGCAAGCACACGAAGACGACATCGACGAGCAGCCAAACGGGAGGCCAAACGGGAAGCGAAACGAGAATCATTGCATGCGAAAAAGGAAGCGCATGGCAACACAACAGAGGAGCTCTCACACGCTTCGGTGATTGCTGTTGCTCCCAAAATGGAGTTGAATGAGGTCTCTGCGCCACCATCTTCACAAAGGAGTCCGTCTTCAACAAAGTCCAAAAAAAAGGCTCCACGGCAATCACTTAAAAATGTCGTTTCGAAGAAAAATAGACAGCGTATTATTTCACGCAATCTACGCGCAGCGCGCCGTCGCCGGATGGGACAGTAAATGATTTCCTTAGTTGTTTCTTGGTGTATTCGAATCTTTTTCTTTTTTTTTTACGTTGTTGGTGCTTCTATTATTTTTGTTCATGATTCAAACTTTCCTGCGTATCATTTTCTTTTTTTTTTTGTTGTAAAACCTTAGATACACTAGATATAAGACTTTCTGTCTCTTTACTAGACTGAGGACGGATGTGGTTCTTAAACCTCTGGACAAGCTCCATAATGATATATATTTTTTCCTTTACAATGAGTGGATACAAACCGAACCTATACTTCTTTCATTTCTATCCACCTTTCTATTTGTACTTGTTTTTTTTTTTTGTTACTACTCTTTATTTGGTCAAATATGCTATTTTGCTATTTATAGATGTTGTTTACTATTATTATTATTTTTTTTTTTCATACTATTCACATATTTTTATGAATATGATTTTTCATTTGAGTTTCTTTAAAACTATTTAATTTATTAAAGGAACATATTGCATTTTCTTTTTTTTGTTTCCCTTATACCAATTGGATTTGCATTGGTAATTTTTTTTTTTTTTTGCCCATTGGGACTAGTTTTTTTTTTTTTTTTGTTTCTGATTACAAGTATAGAGGAATAAATACAAATACGACAAAAAAAGTATATCTAAAATTTGTATAACTATTCAAAAAAAAAAAAGAGAAAATCTTGAAAACAGTTACGCTTTAGGATGCGCCGATGGCTTTTTGGTGGATCGTGTAGACGTGTTATGGCATCACTGGATTTACGTTGTCGTGACATTTCTGCCGAGGATAAAACTAGTAGTAGTTTTAGCAATAAACAAGAATCGAAACGAAATATGTCTTTTGGAGTGGATCAGCAAAACCTAGACCTCTCACTGAACCTTGACAAGATGAACTTTAAAGAAGTGGTAGAGGCCACCAAGTCTGCGATGATGAGGGAGAAGTTGAGACGTCACGATGTGGTTCCCAATGAGTGGAATCCCACAGAGGACGTAACTGGTGTAGCAGATGAGAAGAGTGCATCCTCTACAGTGCATGAGACGGCGCATCCGGCAAGCCGTAGTACGATAGTTTCTAGTACAAACCCTAGTGTGGACACCAAATCCGGACGCACTATTCGTGGCATTGTTGGTGCTGGGGCGGCACATGACACAAACTCCATGCGTGTCGTTTCCCAGCAACGTGTGGCGGAGGGCGGACGGTATAGTTTGATGGACACGCTGCGTGATTGTGCCTTGACAGGAAACTGGACAAAGGCCATGCAGCTTTTTGACAATGCCATTCTCATGGCATGCAAGATGGAATCGGATACGTCACATGGAATGGAAGCAATGAATACGAATGAATCATTAGAAATGCTTTCTCGTATTAATGCCACCACACCACCAGGCGCAATGGCGCGCAGAAGTGCCGTGCCCCGTGGTATTCTTCGTTGGGGTTCTGGGCACTATTTCCTTCTCCTTAAATTACTTCTCAGTCGCTTCCGCACGGCAGAGGCGGAGCGCGTGTGGGATGTGATGAAGCGTATTGGTTTTGTGCAGTATCAAATGGATGCTCGAATGGTCAACCAATGCATCGCCCTCGCGCAACGCTCCACCCAACCAGACCTCATCTCCCCACTCGCACCGCTGAAGGAGCACGAGGACCGAAGTAAAGCATTTCGTCGTACCTTTGTGATGGAACTGGAGGCTCTCGCCAAGCAGAAAGAGTTGACACTCAACGATCGCAGCATACGCTCCGTGCAGGCGGCTCGTCTTGCGGATGAGGCACAAGGAAGGGAAAGTAAACCGGATGAACTCCGCGCGGATGGACTTAAAGTGGGAGACTTCGCCGGTCTCCTCCGTCGCAGTACGTCTGAGGGGAGCACAACGCGTGTACTTCACATGATGACGAAGCTTCATGTTCCAATGGATGCAAAGGTGTACGCTGCCCTTATTGGAGCGCTTCGCCAACCACGCTACGCGTTGGGGGATGAGCAGAATAGTGCAACGGGAGAGGAAAGTGTGACCAAAGAGGCGTATGATGCTCACCGACGTCAGCGTCTTTATATGGCAAGGCGTTGGTTTGATGACTGCCCCATGTCTGAGCGAACGGCGGATGTGTACAATGAAATTCTCTCCCTCGCCCGAGGTGGGGTGGAGGAGGAGGAACAGTTTGAGCAAATTCTCACAGAGTTTCGTGGGGTCTCATTGACCGCAAATGGGGACGCCAACGGAGGAGAAGAAAAGGAAAGCCACACAGAGAGGGAATCCAAGCCAATTATAACCACTCCTCAGTGGCGTGTACCACCTAATGGTCGAACATACGAAATGCTTATTGCACGTTATCGTTTTTTGAATGATTGGCCAACTGTGTGGGCGTTGTATAGTGAAATGATGAAGCAACCCGTGAAGGGGACTCCACGTCTCTTTCAAACATTGTTGCAAGTTGCGGAACAGCACCCACCGCATGGGAAAGATCCGCACGCCGTTGTTTTGGATTTGTATGCGGAAATGAGACGCCATGGTATTGACGTCACTGGAATTAAGAGCACTGTAAGCGTTGTGAATGCGTGGAGCGCAACGCGGCGGCGGCGACGGTGGTGAGAGAGTTAGATTGCTTGGATGAGAAGAAGCTAAAAGGAATATATATATTTTTAAAGTACTTGCTATTTTTGATCATTCAAAGGTGTTTTTTTTTTTCTTTTTCTTTGGAGAACACCTATAAAGTTTTTTTTTCCCCCCCCTTTTTTTTATTATTATTTGTCATGTTAAAAATGTTTGTTCTTAATATTTTTATTATTTGCCTTCTTGTTTTTTTTTTTGTATCTTATTTTTGGTATACAATTTTTTTATTTATTTATTAGCTCTTAAGTGCACTCGTACTGTATAAAAACAAAGAGGCGGAAATGGCTGCTCTTGAATCCTTAAACTTTGATAAGGAGGACGCGATTCATTATTATCACTGCATTTTACATAATGTTCCTATGAATCTTAATGTGTCGCAGCTGGCGCCAATGATAGTTCCGCGAGTGGATAGTGAAATCGTAAAAAAGCTTTTCTCCTCTGGTTGTCGTGTTGTTCCTCATCAGCTACACATGTATAAGGAACCGTTAGACACAAAGTTTGGTTATGCCACGTTTTTTATTCATCAAACTTGCACCATGGCAGGACGCAACGATTTGCACGATCTCATCATTGAATGGATTCAAAAAGACCTCTCTAAACAATTAGAAACTATCCAGGTAAAGGTCTCATTGGGCCAACCCCCTGAGTGTCACTCCGCATGTCCCTTTCTACGAGCTTTAAATCAACAGTGTTCATTCCTCGATCCAAGCATGGTTCGAGACTCAAAGAAATTGGAGACGTTTCTATTATCTAAAGTCACCTTTAGCGAAGAGGCGCTCAATGCGCACAAGAATGATAGCGAGGAAAAAAAGGATACCCTATCGTTACATGAAAAGGATGTTGCGGCATGGAAAGTTGTTGGTAAATTTAAATTATCCTCATTGATGCCAAAAGAGATTTTATGGCTGAAGCGTGAGCATGGTGGTTTTCCTCCTATTCAAGTGATTAATGGTAATGTTTCTCAAGCGACATGTGATCCATCTGAATTGATTACTTTTTTTGAAAACGCTTTATTTCCACTTATCGACGCTGAAAAGTAACAACAAAGACGTTCTTGAGAAATCTTTTGACGGATGTTTTTCTGTGTAACGTGTCAAGAAAACTGCGTTGCTGTGCATAGTCGCTTTGAGAGACCCTCTGATTTCCTTTTTGCATTTTTTTTTTTATTTGAGGGGGGTATATTCAATTCAACAAAGTGAAATATACCCAAAACATCAACAAAAAGGCAAATTTTTCTTTTTCGAAGCAAACCAGAAACATTTATAACTTTAGATTGAAATGAAAGAAATGTGAAGAGGAAGTGGACGATGTCTTTATGACTCAGCTTGTACTTGGTTTCGTCTTTCATTTCACAACGTATGGGCTTGCGTAAAATCACTTCTCTCTACCTACTATTACTATTATTGTTAATTTCTCTCTCTCTCTCTCTCTATATATATATATATATATATATATATATATATATATACATATATATATTATTTTTTCTACACATGTATAGTCTCCTTGTTCTCTTTCATATTTTAGATACTTCTTGTTGCTATAACGGTTCTTACGAGCGAACCTTTGGATTGCGAAAAACATTTATTCTTTTATTTTCCCATTTTTTTTCGTTACTTATGAATTTTGTTCTTGTTCTTGTTGAAGACAATAAACATATACGAATACACGCAAATAAAAAAAAAACATTCATACCGAAACACACTCACCAGAATATCGTAAATTAAATATACTTATAGATATATTTACATTCATTGAATATGGACTATATTTTATCTCAATCTAGTGCGGAGAAGATAGCAGCTGCTATTGAGATACCTGACTGGTTACTGAATGACACTGCACAGGTGGCCTTTTCTCTTTTCGGCTCAGCCTCTCAGTCTTTTGAACATCTTGCCAAGCCTTTTGTGCCTTATTTGGATGAAAGAATTAACGCTGCACTTCTACAGGCCCGTCACCCATTTGCTACGCGACTTCCATTGCTGAAATTTTGGGATGTTATATTTGCCCTTTTCTTTTACTTTGCCTTTACATTTATCCTTTTGGTATTTTCGAAGTTGACAGGTAAACACAAGTACAAGCCACTTATGTTACTTCACAATCTTTTTCTCTATGTATTGTCCATTTATATGTCATTTGGAATTCTCGTGAGTGCTCGTGCTGCAAACTACACCTTATGGAACAATGCCGTTGGGGAAAGTCCTTCAGATTGGCGAGTAGCCAAGTTTATCTGGCTTTTTTATATTAGCAAGATCCCAGAATGGATGGATACTTTTATTATGTGTCTGAAGCAAAACTACCACCAGATATCTTTTCTTCATCTGTATCATCACTCGACTATATTTTTTATATGGTTTTTGTGTTGCAACGCAGCACCTGGAGGAGAAGCGTACTGGAGTGCAATGGTAAATTCTGGTGTGCATGTAGCTATGTATGGATATTATTTTCTCACCACCGTTTTCGAGGAGGGGAAGGTACGTCGCTTTCTTAATAATTTTAAATTTGTCATTACAAAAGGTCAGATGACACAGTTCGCCATCAATTGTGTACAATCTTTATACGACATATTTGTGGTTCCACGAGATGAATTGAAATACAGCATTCATCTTATTTATCTGTTGTTTGGGTACATGATTACACTTCTCGTGCTTTTTGGGAATTTTCTTCTCAAAGCACCTTTTCGCAAAAATAGCGTTAACGGACATGCGAAAAGAAAGGGTCAATCAAAGAAAACGAAGAGAGACAAGAGTCAGAGTCATTCTCCGGGAAAAGAGAAGACTAAAAATGGCGAACAAAACGCGGGGGTAGCTCAATTCGGTGGATCTACTTATGCTCTAAAAGATGTTCCAGTGTTTGAATCAAACAAAGGAAATCATTCTGCAAAAAAGAAGAAGTAATATAAATATATATATATATATATATATATATATGTATATTGGTCTTATTTATCAACTCTTCAATTCTTGCCATGTAACAGAGGGCGATAAAAGTACAAATTTTAATTTGTTAGACAAGGAGAGGACGTGAAAAAAGAATTAAGCAAGAAGAGAAACTATTGCTTTATGTATGAAGAAATATATATTAAGTAAAACGATGTTGAGGTTTTAGAAACAAAAAAAAAAAATCAAGAAAAACATCTTTTAGGTCATATTTAATTTTTTGGAATGCTTAGAGCGTACATTCTCTTAGTAAGAAAGAAAAAAAAAACAGGATATGTCAAATATATAGCTTTAATGTGAATTGCATTAAACAGTGTCCAAAACAAAAATATATATATATATATCGTAAATACAGGAATGGAGTAAAAGAAAAAAAAAAAGATAAAGATACACACAATAAAAGGTATTCTAAGAAATGCACAACATCACGAATTCGGTTTCTAAGAAATGTCGTACCAAACGGCAAATAATAAATAAAGAGGTATCTATTGTACTTTTATTGATGTTTTTATAGTGGTAAAGCATTTACTAGTAATTAAAATCAGAAAATTGAATGCGAATTACAGTCTAATACACAATTATTATTATTATTTTGCTGTTTTATTGCCTTTTTGCCGTTGTTATTATTACTATTTTTTTATTTTTTTTTCTCTCTTTTTTCGCTTTCTTACTCTTTGCTTTGCTCTTTGTAAAACATTCCCATTGCCTTTTTGGATTTCACTCTACATACGTAGTTTATCTCTCCATCCTACTTTTCGTCTGTGTTATAGTTCTCTTGCTTTCTCTCTAATGCCACCCAGTACAAGTGTCATTGAGCGTGTGAGGCGTCAATTAGAGCAAGAAGTCTCTGTCAGCGACTATCGCTCCTACAATCGTCAACACGTGACGCGACGAGATAACGTCTCTGATGGTAAACTCATTTGGATTGCCGACTCCGACACCCCGTCGCATGACAAGAGACGTGCTTTTCGCCTTTCCCGTGGTGAAAAGGTGCCATTGACGCCTGGCGAGACCAAGCTCTTCGCCCACACCTCGTATGAGCGGGGCTTTAATGAGTACATCTATGAAGGCCAACTTCGTCGACTGAAGGATACAGATGACCCAACCGACCCGCGTAGTGCAATGCGTCAGGGAAGTGGTACCCTCTTTTATCCCTGTGGCGCGTTATTTGAAGGAAAATGGCATCATGGCAAGCGCCATGGCGTTGGATGCCTTTCGAGTCATAAAGGCTACCGATACGCGGGAGAGTGGCGCGAGGACACGCCAACTGGGGCGGGATATGAAGTGTTCACATGCCGTGCCGCCATTGACGCGCAATTTGTAAATGGCCTACCCCAAGGAGAAGGTGTGATGTTGTACAATCCAAAACTAAATGCCTACCGATATGAAGGGGAATGGTGTGATGGGAGACAACATGGTAAAGGTGTTATTTTCTACGCGAATGGAGATACGTTTGCTGGTACCTTTGATCACGGAAGACGTCATGGCCGAGGGATCACCACACAGACACGAAATGGTCGTGAATTGCAATATGAGACAGAATGGTTCGATGGACGACTTGTGGGTGAACCGAAACTCATCCCCCGCAGCTTTCGCACCAAGAGACCTGTATCATCGATACCATATAGCACCAAAGGGCACATGACAGCTGCGGATATCACCAATTGGAGTGTAAAGGAGGACGCAAATGACATCCCTTTTGAGCATTTCTTGCAATTAAAACTCGGTTTTGATGCATTGGATTTGGTAGGATGCGGTCATCTCCCTATCAGTGAACTCCGTGCTGTTTGGCCCGAAAAGAATTTAGATATGCTAAAGAAACTTGAGAATTTCAATAAAGAATCTTTGGATTTACATGACATCTTTGCGGCATGGTACCCAAATGCTACAGCTCACAATATTGCTCGCTTTATTCAGGAATTTATTTCACCTTTTGATTTACTTCGATTACGTGGATATCTGAATGGGGTAGAGGATGCGAACAGTTGTGGTTATTATCATGTCTGTGGTGATACCTCTCCCCTCACGGATACTGGGGATCAACGACCTCCACTACACTTGCGCGATCTCGAGGCGTGTCATTACCGTATCGGTGGGGAAAAGTTTACCTCTGCAAGCTATGCAGCAGCACGACAGTTGCATGAGCCGCCTTTTTTTGTTGATCTTTTAGAGATATGGTATCCCAATATTCTACGCGTTACCTTGGAGCAATACGAGATGGAAGAGATCGAGGCGGATATGAAGAATGCTATCCGTGTAGACTTTGAGCGTTACGCGTACACTGCTCCAAATAGTCCCAGTTATTTATTAATTGATGAATTTGTATTAGCAGAAGAAAAGCATCGTCAGCGACAACTTTTATCTTGTCAGAACAATCACAATCCATCCATGCTAAGTATTCCCGCATCACCGGTCATGTCCCCAACCGCTCGTTTGGGTTACTTATTACCACCAAACAATGCCATTGAGGCTGATATGCGTCCGGGATTTATTAAAGGAACTGTTATGTGGGTTTTAGGTAACCGCATACGCCTCAATATTTCACTTTTAAGAGAAATAGAAGGTTTTTATGTCAAAGAAAAAGGTCGCGTGACGTTTGATGAGCTATTACGCTTCTGTTTTCCCAACGTTTCCTGTCTACGAACACAGGAGTCACTTTTGGGCCAACATAGCGATACTTTGTGTAGATGCTCCATTTGTGAAACGCTTCCCGTGGTAAAGTAATTTGTTCCAGGTAGCCATTTTATCGTAAAAGTGAAAGAAAAAAAAGATAACATGAGAAGAATATGTGATTCTTCTTGCATAAATGTCATTATTCTTTCTCAATCCTTTAGTGTGGACACACGACGTGATAATCTTTATCGTAGGGAACCTTTCTGTGTGTGAGTTTTGTGTTTGTACGCAATTTTTTTCTTTTTTTCTCATCTAGTGATTCAACATGCCTTTTGGATCAAAAAGTATATATATATATATATATATATATATATATATATATATATATATTTGTTTTAGCGTTAAAACAGTATGTGTACATGAAAAATGTACTCTTTTCATTATTTACATTGTTATTATTATCACCGAGATTGTTTACTGTATTCTCTTTTTGTTTTATGAGAAGATGAAAGTGCCAGTTTTTTTCTTGTTTGTTCGTTTCTTAGTTTGCTTTGTCACATCACTATTGTTACATTTATGTTTCTGCACTTCTTTTCCTCTTTCTCTCTCTCTCTCTCTCTCTTTTTCATGATTTCCTTCTTATGTATAAATTTATTCTTTTATTCAGGCTCCCTTTTCCATGAATCATAAAGAGCCATCTTTGGGTATCTCCGATGCTGGTCCTCCTCCTCCACTGGAACTTGTTGCTGCATGGCTCTGTGTTTTGGGAATATCTTTTCTTATCTTTTGTGTTCTTCGTCCCATCTCCCGCCCATTAACACCGCAACGATTGGAGCAATGGAAAAGCATGATTGATTCAGAAACGCACTCAACGTTGTGGTGGGTGCGACGCCTTCACCTTGCCATCGCAGCGTGGGTTCTCTTTGATTTTGTACATCGCATTTTTTGCTACGCCCTTCTCTCTTCACATACGTTAGCCCGCGTGCACCTATTGCCTTTGCCTTCTGGAGCTATTTCGAATTGGATAAACCATCTTCGACACGCTCTTCTATGTAGTCATAACGAGGTGGAGATGCGAGTGGAAGGTCGGGGTAGTCTATGTAATGATTGGCAACTACCAATAATAATCATGACAACCGTTACAGCAGAAGTGTCCCACTTAGAGCGATTAACTAAGGAGGAGCAGTTTCGCTGGCAGTGTGTTGTATTGGCTACGGGATGTACTGTTTTGTGTATCGTTTTATCCCTCTATACGCTATTTCACTCATTTTTTTCTACATTTTTACACGTCAAAACGAGTGAGGTCACAGGAAAAACCTTCTCTAATGTCAACAAAGACACCGAAATGGACGAGGAAACGGAAAACGAGGATGATGATACCAAAAACAATAAATGTAATGAAAGTGATTCGGATTTGGAGGATGGACTTTGGTGGAATCTTGGCGATCCCGATGACGCTTGGCTTAACAGCCCAGAGGCCAACGGGGAGGAGGATCGTTTAAAGGCGACGAAGGAGGAAGAAGAAAAGGTAAAATCACTGCAACGTGAGCAGTATGGGGCATCAAACCTTAATAATTGCACTACTAGTGCTCTTTACGATTGCTGGCCTATTCTTGCGGCGGTGTGTTACGCTGCTTTGTTTGCCTATAGTGGTGGTTTACCCCTGCTTATACGTTGGATATACCCACCATGTGTTGTTTTTATGGCGATTCTTGGATTGTTGACATGAATATATACACACATGTGTTAGTCATTGTGTAGTTGTCCATCACCATCGTATTGTGCATTTGTAAATATATTTATTTATATATATATAATATGCTTATTAGGTCAAAAAAAAATCTCAATAAATCTTTTTTGCACATACTTATTTTCTTTTTCTTTTTTTGGATTCTTTTCTTTTTTTGAAACGAGAGATTTATCGCAACACTTCAGCTTAGCGCCCATTGGTACACTGTAGGTTAAGGAGAATAATCACGCAAGAGAGGTCAAAAGCGTACATATATATATATATATATATATATATCCTTTTTTTTTTGTTGTTGTTGCTTTTGTTCTTTGTTGGCTTGATTTGACTTCATTTATAAAAGTGTGTTTTTTTTTTTTTGTTGAAGGCTCGTTACTTATTTTCACGTCATGTTGAGTGGGGTTGTTCGTACGGTTGAGGAGGAGCCTCTTTATGATTCTCCTGTTTCCCACTCGAGCGGTGATAAGATGAGTCGCGGCCATCGAGCAGCACTATTTGTCTGCCAAGTGATTACCCTTCTTTGGAAGGAGTGGCTGGATCATGCGCGCCGACCTTGTCGGGTTTTAAGTGAACTTCTTCTGCCCGCTTTCATGGTTCTTATTCTGGTATATGCAGTAAGTCTTAGTCCTGTGTCAACGATCGATTCATTTCGCTATACAAGTGTTCCACATATGAAAATAGACTCTCCTATTCCAAATGAGAGTTCTATCCTTCCAATCTGGAAGGATAATGTGGTTGCATCTACAAAATGGTATGATGTGTTTAAGGAGTTAAAACTGAATTATTTTCTTACAGGGTATGCCTGGACTTTGGCAAAATTGCGTAATGTAACGCTTCTCCATGAGGATTCTCCAGACGTTAAATCTTGGTCGTCAATGTGGACAGTGGAAGAAGTATCAGATACGCTACTAAGCAATCGTTATGCGGCCTCACCGTTTAAGGTTCCAACCTTCGATGAATATACCAAGATGATCTTCGATACACAGGTAACTTTAGGTAGAGGGGGAATGAAACACACCATGAAGAATGATCCGTTTCTTCGTTTTATTTTTAATTTTGGCCACTTGGCTTTCGCATTGGGTTATGTTGAAGGTGCTGCACGTGAGGAGTTGTCTACTATGACAGAGTTGCTTATTGAATACCTCAACGCTACAACAAAGTCATTCTCTTCTGTTGTGATGTGTCGTTCAAATTACGTGAATAAACCGACAAATACCTGTGCCTTTGAAACAGTTCGGGAGGTTAATATACTGGAAAAAACATCTAAACGTTCGGATGCGTTATGGGCCATTATTCGAGTAGATCGTTTGTCAAAAAATGACAAGACATTTCGCTACACTTTACTTGTGAACAAGTTATTTCTTCAACAATGGCGTTCAATGGAAACATTTCCCCAAGGTCTTGGAAAGGATTACGCAACTTATGCCTATAGTGGTATATTGACACTGCAGTATGAACTAAATACATACTTCGCCGCCTTATTAGGGAAGTCACCGCATGGAGACGAGTTACAAGCTGGAAATCTTACATTGACGCCCCTTCTAGACTCTATTTGTGACTTTACACCTACACCACACAATGCGACTAAAGGTTTATTTCTTCAACCTTCTGAAGGTAAACAAATTGCCATGGTAAATGCTGCTCTGGCGGAGAATGATACTACTATTGTCACTATACGACCATACTTTGCTCTGGAATCAATATATGTGCCATGCCTCTACGAAGTGGAATCTTTTTGTTTTAATACTAAAGATGCCACATCCCTTACTGCTTGTCTTGCTAATGTTAGTGAGACAAATATGTCCGCCATGTGTCGAGGAGCACAACTATTTATTCAAAAATGCCTCCCCTCTACAAAGTGTTCGAATACGAGTGCTTTTGATCTTCTTACCAAGATACCATCTGATTTACGCCGGTGTTCTGATTCTCTTTCTGGGATATGTGAGACCAAAGACTACATTAATGCAGTGACACAGAATAGTATTGCTGCCAACTGTGCTAAAGAGTTGGAGGATGTTTGTTTATCTTCATGGATGTCAAATAGCGTGTACTTCACGTGTAGGAATGATTATTTTGCAAAGAAGGCCAAATCTCATGTATGTCAAGCTGTGCTTGATTCCTTTTACCCATGCTCGGATGAATATGAAACAATATGTCCCACAAAGGGATTCAAGGATCAAAATTCTATACCATACTCGTGTCTATACGCTAATTCACATATTCTCAGTGATTCATGTAGGGCTACACACCTCATTAAGGATATTTTGCCTAATATGTTTACCCGTCAAGTTATTCGACAGAATGTAGATGCGGCTACCTATTATTGCAGAGAAGTTCATGATATTCAAAAAACACTTAGTGCTAGTATCGTTGCTCAAGCATTTCCTGCGAAGAAATATGAACAAGAAATGTTTTTTCTTTCTGGTGGTTCTTTTGTAGGTTTATTATTGGCTTCTGCGTATTACTTTCCATTTGCGTCAACTGTACGCTCTATTGCACGTGAACGAGAATCGTGGCAGTACATGTACATGATTGTTATCGGAACGCATCCATTGGCAATCCTATTCAGTAAATTTTTGACATCTTTTTTAAAATCTATTATTATTTCTTTATTTGTTACGTTGGCTATGATGTGTTCTGTAGATATTCCGAGTTCCGTGATTTATGGTCTTTTGTATATGTATTCTCTGAGTCTCAGTTCCTTTTCAACAGTTATTGGCGCATTGGTTCCCACTGAGCAAGTAGCTACTATTATAAGCCCATTTATTTTATTTCTCTCTATTACTCCCGCGTTCGGCATTGACAAGACTACAGATATTTCTGGATTTTCATCTATTTTACCCCCAACTGTTCTGGCTAAAGCTGTTCATCAATACAGTCGCGGGTTGCAGACGAATTTTATCATGGCAGCTGTGGGTCCATTTACACCACGAAAAGCGCTCTGGATTCTCTTTGGTCTTTTTCTCCTTTATGGAGTTATCGCTGTTTTTCTAGAGTATCTCTTACTGCCCAACTCTGGACTACACCGATCGTTTAGAAAAGCTGCTAAGAAATTAAAGTCAACAGGGCGTCGTCTATTTCGACGCCCAGCACGCCGTGTAACAGCTTTCTTTGAAGGCGAAGAAATGCGTGCTGAAAATGTTCGTGTGTACTCTGCGTCTGTGACACCATCAAACACGGATGTTAATATTGGAGGTGTTAGCTTCTCTAGAGAGGGTGCTGAAAAGCGGAAACGTGATGCTGGGGTTGGTATTCTCGCAACGGAAGAACTTCGCAGTGGTGTTGAAGCACAACGAGAACAACTGCAAAGTCAAGGGAGTTATCAACAAAATAATGGGAATGATTCGCTTGCAGCACTCCTTTCCCCGAGGGGCGTTTCAGATTCTGTAGCCAATAGTGGGGGCCTTCCAAAAGCGCAAGAAAGAACTCCAGCAGCGTGTCCACGTGTCCCGCGTAATTGGCAACCTGCCGTCATTATGCGTGATGTGGAGTACGACATACCCGGTCGTCGTGATGGATTGCGGGTGAGTCAAGCAAATTTTTATCGTGATCAGCTTAATTGCCTCATGGGTCGCGCAACAGCGGGGAAGAGTCTTTTACTACAGCTTCTCATGGGTTGGTCAGATCGTCCACGAGGAAGTATATGCGTGGAGGGGCGTGATATTTGGGTCAAAGGACGAAGTAAACATGGTGTTGGTATTTGTCTACAGCAGACAGTTTTATGGGAACGCATGACAGTGGAAGAGAATATTCGTCTCGTACAACTGCTTACTGGTCGACTAGCCGATAGTGTGGAACTGGACGGAGAGATTAGTACGTTGACGAGCGCTTTGCAGTTAATGGACGCGAAACAGGAACTGGTAGGACGCCTTACACCAGGACTAGCAAGAAAAGTTGCTGTCGCTATGGCATTTGCTGGTGGTGCGCGAACTATTTTACTTGATGATCCCACGGCTCATACCGATCTTTCCTCAGGTAAAGAAATTTGGCGTCTTATTTCTCAAAATACGCGACAACGATGCGTTATCGTAGCCACTAACGATGTGGAAATGATTGACCACTTTGCAGATTATGCGATTGTCTTACATCATGGACGTGTTACAATGTCGGGTACGCCTTCATACATAAAATGGCGATTATGCGGTGGGTGGGTGGTGACAGTGTGTCGTTCATGGAACACACGCACAATGTCTATTATTGATCGTGTGATTGCTGCAGCACCAGAGGTGATACTTGTAAGTAACGTGGGTAACGAACTTGCCTTTCGTATACCAGAAAATGTAGCCAGTTCATCCTTACCGAATCTTCTTGATGAGTTAGAACGAGCGAAGAAGTCCAAAATGATTACCAGTATTACTGTTTCAGATGCTCATTTAGGGGAGGCATTTGTGCGTCTTGCACGAGCTTTAGAGCTCCGTGATCCTCACCAACCAGATGGTGATGATAGTGAGGCTGAGTCTGATGCTGAGGATCAAGCAAATCTCCATGGCACTCAGTATAGTTTAATGCCCTCCACCACAACTGAATTTGGACGAAACAACAACAATAATAATAATAATAACAATGGTATGAACAACAATGTCAATAGCGTTGGTGCATCGTCCTTAAGCAGGACAGCAGAGGACACGCTTGTGAGTAATGTGGGTTCTGCAGAGGAACGTGGTTGTCGCCAGACGAGTTGTGCTTCTGTTTTTATTCGAAACTGTGGAGGTATTTTTCAATATCGTCTGCTTGAGGCGGTTATGAGTCCATTTGTAACTTTTTTATTTATTACAATGCCTTTTCTACTTATTGTCGTCGCCACATCATTTCTTGGAACGAACATCATTTCAGAGCTTTTTAGCGAAATTTCATTGACGCATTGGGAAATATCTACAATTCATAGTAAAACATATGTACTTGGATTGGGGGGCTCGAGTTCACCTTATGAGAATCTTTTAAAGAATATTGAAGACAAGGTAATTAGTGGAACTACAAGTACTGTTACAAAAATGGATTTAACTGATGGACTTGTAGACGAGAGCAGTGGAACGATTGATGAGGTTTTAAATAAAAATGGCTATCCATCAACGGAATATTTTTTTGGTGCTTTTGCTCTACAAGGTCCCCTATTTAATCTTCAGAATACATCCATGAATCCGACTTTTCCCTGGACTTCTGATGTTGTGCTCCATAATACATCATACCCTACTAGCCTACCTGCCTATGTGCAGTTTCTTGGAATGATACGTGTATGGGCAAAACAAAACAGGACAGATATATTTATTGATGCCTCTGTTGGTGTGCATGAAACAGAATTGGTGCAAGGTCTCCCATCCACTGTGAATGTAATGAGTACACTGTTAATTCTACTTCCTTTTGCCTTCTTTGGTAGTAGAATGATAATGGATTTGGTGGAGCAAAGGCGTAGTGGACTTCTACAAGTTATGTACGCCTCCACTCTTCAACCTTTTGCTTTTTGGATGGGAAATTTTATGTATGATATGATCTGTTTTATTTCCTTGTCGTTTGCAGGTACAGTAATGTACGCCTTTAGTACTATGGAACGTGTTATTCCAGGGGATGATTTGCTCACACTTTTTGGGGTGTTAGTCTTGTTTGGATGTAGTGTGATTTCCTTTTCGTATATTCTGAGCAACTTCTTCAAAAGCCCTCTCGCTGCTCAATCTTTTGCAAACGGTCTGGCCATCTTGTTTGGATTTGCCCTTTTAATCGTATCGTCAGTTGTGCGTTTACTTCCTAACAATCCAATAACTATGCCCTTTAAAGAAGTAAATGATGCATGGGCTTATGTTATGCGGATTTTTCCACTCTTTAATCTTGGTGAGTCCATTATGAATTTTGCCGTCTCTAGTGATCTGTCTGCAGATGGTTTGTTAGAGGTGCATCTCTTGCCGCTTGCAATACCACCTATTTTATGTACTTTCTGGGTTATGTATGATAGCACCATGCGAACCAATGTGCAAGTTTTTTGGCGTGACAGGGTTCGTCATGTTGTAGAAAACTTCATCCGTCGAGTAGTGAAAACTCTAAGTGAACGTCATAATGGAGGAAGTGCACCGTATACTTCTACACAACGTTGGAATGATGCCTCTGCTTTACTTGCCAATGATGATCCCACAGTTACGGCAGAGCGAAGTAAAGGCTACACAGCAGATGGATTATTTGTGAGGGAACTTTGGAAGCGACACCATGGTGTATACGCTGTTCAGAATATCTCAATCAATATAGAAGGGGAATCCTTAGCTGTTATAGGAATCAATGGTTGTGGAAAATCTACACTTCTTCGTTGTGTCTCAGGTGACTTGCTCCCCTCATTCGGTTCCATATTTGTAAATGGTTATTGCTCCACCCTGGGTCATGGATCTAAACTTAATGCAAAAGGTTTCCTCGGTTACAGTGCAGAGTCTCTCGTGTTGCAAAATAGCTCTATCACACCTTATTTATTTCTTAATATTATGGCAGATATGCGCATGATTCAACGTGGTTCAATGCGTAAGTCTCATATTACTTGCCTCTTGCGCACACTTGGTATTGAAGCGTTCATGAATGTGAGTATTTGGGCTCTTAGTGCATCTGTGCAACGTCGTGTTAGTCTTGCCGCAGCGTTAGTTGGATATCCCCCTGTTCTATTATTGGATAATATTACTGGAGATCTCGATCCACTGGCTCGTCGACAAGTTTGGGCTGCTCTGAAATCTTCACCTCCAGGAACTACTACTATGTTCTCAACTCTGTCTTTGGACGATGTGGAAATGCTTGCGGACCGTTTAGTTTTGCTAGACGAAGGAACTATGAAGTTTGTGGGTTCCCCTGTTGAATGGCGTCGTAGACATAAGGTGGGATTTTTTATTTCTATCGATGTGACTCCTCTCTCTGACAGTGCGACGACAAGTCATATACACCACGCTGAAGAGCGAGATCTGCTGTGTAACTTCTTTTCCGCACATTGGGAGGGAAGTGTTCTCGTGGATTCATTACCTTTTCATTACACTTTCCACATTCCTTTGTCTAATAGACACATTGGAGACCGTTTGAATGCACCAAGTGATCTATTGGAAATAGCCTCTGTTAATATTGAACAGATTTTGGCTACTCTCTTAAGAGGAAGGAGCGATGGGTGGAAAGTGGACGAGTCTAATACCAGTGAAGCTGTCAATAATAACCTCCTGTCTTCAATAACCATCTCAGAGAGTACTATTCAACATGCGGCATTGGAATCCTTTGCAAAATCGGTTGCATTTCAAAAAGCCGCGCGAAGTATTAATGACCGGAACTTCTACGTATCCCCGCGAGACTACTCTTCGTTAGCGACGTTATAAAATGGACAGAAACATCTTTAGTATACACAAGATGTAGTTATGGGACACACACACCAAAAAAAAAAAAAAATCTTTTTTTTCCGAAAAAGCACACTAAAAAAAAAAGACTCACAATGTGTTACATCACCTTAAATGCCGATGTTATTATTGTAGTTTTTTCTTTTCATTTTTTTTTTCCTTTTTGTTGAGATTACCTTGCTGTTTTTTTTTTTTTTTGGTCTTTGTGTATGCGTTACCTTTTGTCGTCCTTTTCTCATTATTATTGTTATTATTGTTGTGAAATTTTGTGTGTTGTTTCTATACTTTGTTTTTCTGTTCCTTTTTTAAAAATTAACATTTTGTTTTGTACACTTAAGTTTTTTTCTTTACCTTGTTTTTTGGTGATTTTTATTGAGGGCATCTTCTTTTTTCTTCTTTTTTTTTTTCTTCTTTTTTGAATTTTGTAAGAATCATATATATATATAGGTTTCTTGAATTCCTTTTTTTTTGTTTTTCGTGTCATTGTTGTTGATCTTGTGTTGTAGCTACTTTTGTTTTTTTGACTTTTGCGTCCTTGTTGGACCGCTGTATCAATGTCCACCTCCACGCCTCCAAATGGCCTCCAGGAGCCACAAAAGGAAATTATTTGGAAAAAAGACGATGAAGAATGTGATGTGAATTGCAACAATGCCGAAATTCAGCATGTGATCGGCATCCTTCAAACGAGAAATGAAGAGGAGTTTCTGCGATGGACAGATGTATGTGATGATATCGGCCTCCAAGACTCCTCGGGAAATACGGTGCTTCACTGGGCATGTGCTGTCGGTAATTTGGAGGCAGTCACCCATCTTATTTTTCTTGGAGTAGAACTGAATTGCATCAACGCATCAGGTGCAACACCACTCCATTGTGCTGCCGTCACGGGTAAACACGCTTTGATTATGCAACTTCTTCGTCATGGTGCGGACGCTACCATTAGAAATTTAAACGGTCATAATTTGTTTGACCTACTGAAGTTTATGGGATGCTATTACTTGTCTGATCTGTATACATGTCTAGAGGAGCTCTCGATGACCTCTTCAGAGAGTATTAATGATGAGGATGGGGAATTATGTGATGTTGAATCCATACAAAAGGATAGTTTAGGATCTTCAGAACTCCTTGAAGGCTTTGCTGAACCACACGATCCAAA
>JASANV010001543.1:0-132732 GCA_030849715.1 Trypanosoma mega | reverse complement strand
TAAAATCAAGAATATTGCCTCAACAGGCAGGTTTTCACCTCAACCGCTCCACTCTAGACCCACTCATGCATCTCATCGAATCCACACTTAACCGAGAAAAGAGACAAAAAGTAGGAGCTGTCCTCATTGATTATGCTCATTCATTTGACTCTGTCTATCACGGCTCCATTACACACACAACGAGAAGATATGAGGTGGATCCTTACCTCATTAGGCGGGTTGCCGACTTACTATCGAACAGGGCAGGCAGGGTAAAAATACAAAACATACTATCTGACCCTGCTGCTTTCACATGCAGCGTTCCACAGGGCTCTGTTCTAGGCCCATTGTTGTTCACCATCGCTATGACTCTCTCAGCGAACAACTAATCAAAATCCCACAGTTTGAGCACGCGTTCTTTGCTGATGATCTCACAGTCATGACCACTTCGTCGAAAAAAGAGGTGATTCAATCCACTCTTCAAAGAGCCTTAGATTGCATTGCCACCTGGTCCAAAAAGAACTATATGGAATTGAGCGTTCCAAAGACGAAGTACACCCTATTTGGGTCTCCCCTCACAGGAAGTCTCTCTCTCACCATTGGATGAATAAATCTTCAAAGGGAAAGACAACCCAAAATACTTGGTGTTGTGCTCAACCCAGTCAAAGAAATAAGCCGTCATGTTGAAAACACACTACAATCAGCAAAAACACGACTGATGAAATTGAGAGCGGTGTCCTCTACAATCTGAGGCCCAAAGGGCGATATTCTTTTCTTTTTCTATATTGCTCTCATCCAACCCAAACTCCTGTATGGATCTTCTGCCTGGTGGACAGCTGCTTTGGAAACTTCAAAACGAGCGGTAGAAAAACTGCAATGCCATGCAGCTAGTACGATTGCAGGTATCCCTTTAGGGGCGTCGAGAGAGGACGTCTTAAAAGAAGCTAGACTTTCTCCTCTCAATGAAACCATACAAATGCGTAGCGCAAAATACTACCTATACTCTTACACACGAGGTGGATATCTTGAAACATTAGTGGAAGCAATGTTCCCTGAAACCCAGCAAATCCATGGAGCCTTAGATTGGATCAAGAATGATTATCACGAAATTGATAACTTCTCCACCCCTCACACTGCACGCTCTCGGCACTTAGCCCCTCGGATATACTTCAATACCACCGCCCCAGGAGGGCTCCGTGCAGACGATCCCGATGAGCTAAAACGTGATGCCTCACAGGCTCGGGTAGATAGATTTGCTCACGCTCGCTGCACGCTTTGGACTGATAGCTCCACCAACACGGACATATCCTCAGGTAGCGCGGCTCTCCTCTACAAAGGCACATAAAAAATTGGTTTTAGACATGGAGGAACACGCCCGTTAACATGTATCTACCGTACCGAATGCTTAGCCATGAAACTAGGACTCGGAATGCTTATCGATTTAATCCCTACCAGAAAGAAGCACACGATAGTAGCTATATTTACAGATTCCCTCTCCCTATTAAGTAACCTCAATACAGGGCCCATTACTGTCACAGACGGTAATCTTCGTAGAATCTGGGATTAAATACTGCTATTACCAAGTCAAGGAATTGGATTGTCTTTCCAGTTCGTGTTTGGTCATGCAGGAATAGCACAAAATGAGGAAGCCGATAAACTCGCTAACAAAGCTGCAAAGCTTCCCCAAACGGTCCATGACTCGATTACGGATATTCTCACCTCTATCCGAAGACGCAGAAGCACCAATAAAAATAGAAAACCCATTTTTGCCCGTAACAGCTCGTCAGGCTCTCCTTGGAAATGATGACTCCGCACCTAAAATGACACCATTTCTCAGACAAGGAGACAGCATCGTGGCACAATTCAGAACGGGCGTTTCAAGACACTTTGGATGGCTTCACAGGTTCCTTCCAGGTAACACCGACCCCTCCTGCAGGTGGTGTAAATCAAAAGGAGACTTAAATCACGTCACAACTCCTTCTGCAGATCCCTCTTCCACGGAACTCCCTCCTGAACCCCCTCCTGTAGAAACTCAGATCCCTGATCTACGGAGGCTGATGCCCCTATGAGCAAATAGGAATCTGCAACCCCTATTCTGCCCGATTTGCTACAATGTCTACTCAAACAAATCAAATAGAAGAGTCCGCATGCAACGGTTACACGGACTCTTTGCAGTAGAATCATTAAAAGTAGCAAAGAAAGCCATTGCAGCTCCTTCCATTGGACATATTATACTTCGCCTTCTTTGCTCTTATAGCACCGACAACTGTGAAATCTACAAAAAACATATGGTCACAAGGCATGGAACATTCCCCCTTCCGACAGTAGAAGAAGTGGCAGCTAATTTAGCAGCCCCACTTCTCCCTACAACACCGGCACCTATACCAAGCATATCTGACCCAATACCCACCCAAAAAAGAGCTCTTAAATTAATTTTCCCATCTTGTGATAAAGTATACTACCAAGAAAGTCATTTTAAGAATCACAAGTGCACATACATCCAGAAAAACTCAGAGTTCACCCCACCATTGATAGAATCTGTAGATTAAAATCGCTAGAGGTACAAATGCCCTTATTCTGTTAACACATATGTCCCTCATTGCTTCTAAAAGCATATGGATACGGTCCACCTTGGTAAGCCTTTTCCTAGTTTATCAGAAAAACCAAGCAGAGTGAACGAACTCATTTTTCAGAGAAGTCAGGAGAGAAAAAGGCTGATATGCCCATATTGCAGCAATGACTACCACGCGCAATGGGCCATTAGACACGTTCACACGGTGCACCCAACAGAAATAGTACTCTTCTTTCCCACATAATTTGTAAGCAGCAAACGCTACCGATCCCCTCCTCGTGAGGCGGATGCAAACTCAGAAACCACAAAAACCCTAGACGCTGGCTGTACAGAATGCCCATACTGCCACATGTCCTATGCCCTCTTATGGATTAACAGACAGATCTCTAACATCCACCATGGTATGTCTGCAATAAAGAAGGAAGTGGTAATCGCACCAAAGCGACGTGGAATAGAAAAAAAACAAATCAAGTGTGAATGCTCTCACTGCACATTAAGCTATTTCAGTAAGGAGACACTGCAGAAACATATAAAAACGAAACACCAGACCCCTACAATACCTCCCCCTGTAACGAGTGATGATGCACACAGATTTAAATGTGAACAGTGTACGTGTTCGTACACTACTTGTCCAGGGCTCCTATATCATGCACAACGAAAGCACTCACTATACAATACAGGCATTGAGATCGCCCCAGACGCCAAAAATGTCGGGTAGAGATAGAGGTCAAGAAAC
Source organism: Trypanosoma mega (assembly GCA_030849715.1). Taxonomy (NCBI): domain Eukaryota; phylum Euglenozoa; class Kinetoplastea; order Trypanosomatida; family Trypanosomatidae; genus Trypanosoma; species Trypanosoma mega. The sequence goes on along the minus strand of JASANV010001543.1, from coordinate 129,445 downwards.
TTAAGTTCTCCATCTGCTTGTCAGCCTTCATTTCTGTAGATACGCTTCGCATACATCTGTGCAAGATTCACAACCAAGGCAATACCCTGGTAAACCGTCAACCGTGGTTCAGGACCTACGTTTTCGAAGAAACTCCGCAGCACATACTCCAATGTCTGGGTTTGAAAGATCTTCGAGCCAACCATGAGTCATTTCCTCGGAAGTTCCTGATGTATTCTGTAGCAAAGAGTTGGCTAGGATGTTGTACGGGATGTTTCATCTAGACGACCCTTGCCCAACACCCCTTGAACATGAGGAAGGGGAAGCCATGCCACCTGAGGAAGATCAAAACCTTTCCCCTCACCCCTCTTATTTAATGGTTTCAAACTCCCTCTCCCTGATTTGGCTTGTTTTCGGACTATGGTATTGGAAAAGGCGAGGTGATGTCTACAAAGAAAACGCAGTGAATCTCCTTTAGTGATGGATTCAACAGGTCTGAGCCCTGGCATCGCTTCTCGGAGAATCAGAACTGCATCATCACCCGTTTGGTGATGTGGGGAATATGGAGATCTTTTTACAATGTTTGTGCTTTATAAGCAGCGGAAGTATAGTTATATTTAAATGAAAAGGGGGAAATTCAAAGTGATATTTTTGCAAGTGAAGAGTACTTTTTCTTGATAGGACATACTGGTGTTGCTCCTTTACGGTCTCAAACTGTTCATAACAATGGTTCCTCTACTATTGTTATGTCGAGACGATATTGCACATCAGTCTTATGGTAGCGTCTTTTGGAAGAACCCGGTGCTTCCCCGTTATGACATTGTACTATTTACAAAGACGTTTTCTTGAGATTTGCTGTGGGTGTAACGATGGCATGGGAGTAGTTTGATGTTTTAAAAAAAGTTGTCTTGCTTACATGTGTTAGTGGTAAATCTATCTGAATCCTTGTTTCTCTTGACTTCGTAATAAGGTTTGGCGTGTGTACTTTTTTTTTGTAGTATGTTTACCAGCGAAGCTATCACAGAGGAGATCGTATTAGTGAATATGCTATTTCACGTGTTCATTCACTTTTGTATTTTATTTTCGGCAACGCAAGACTTATCTTATATGGTGTTCTTCTGTTTTTTTACCCTTATTACACGTAGGTTGTACACGGTGCAGCGCTAAAAAACATCAAGGCGCATTTATACTTTTATAGTATCTAATCTTTTGTAATCACACCTTAATTCCTATTTTTTTGTTGCCTTATTAATTAAATACTCAAGGTGAAGCTTCCTTTTAACAGTTTTCTGGTTGAACGTTCAGATATACTTTGTAAAGGACAAAATTTTCTCATATAGTAAAATAATACTTTTTTTTCAAAGCATAAAAATCAAAATTTGCTCTTTTTCTCTGAGAGAATCATCCAACAAAGTAAAGAACCACTCAATTTTATCTACACTCAAGAATTAGTTAAAATAGCAAAACATAAAGACCTCCTTCAAGACGTTCAACAAATCCTTCAGTGATGCCACCTGACAGTAGTAGCAATCACGATCGCAATTAGTACATAAATGCCTAGATGATTGTCACAAAAATCTTTTGTTTCCATTCACATGCCGCATGTAGTGAAATTGATTTTAATTTCCTTTTGTAGGAGTGGTGGGAATTATTTTTCTTTATGTCGTAAGTTATCGTTTTTCTCTTCTTTCTTTACGAGGCGATCCGATATACTTTTTCAATAAAAATGACAGCTTTTCTTGCCTTGCAAGAGCATAGTATTCTCTTATAAGTGCATGATGGCGTTTTTGTAGTTTAAAAAAGTTGCCTTTCTATACACTACATGGGCTTCCATTCTCGAAAAGTAATCCCTAACGTTTCTACTTGCTGGGTGGAAGTGGCGTTTCACCGATTTAGTTACTTTTTAAAAACTAAAGTATGTGACAATGAAGGATCTGAATTTGTGATATCTCAAGGTCACTCTAATCACTCTATTCCATAAAGAAGAGGCTTTTATTACCGTTTCTATCTCGGATTAAATACATATGCTCCCATTCAAATCTGCCAAATATGCTTTTGAAAAAATGGAACATGAAATCTGTTTTTCATACTCCTTTAAAAGTACTTAACAGTACTTACACGCATCCTCCACCTTGCATCGAAATAGAAAGTTCTATGGCGTACTATCCTTACAAAAAGCTTAGGTAAGAGTTTCTTTGCTAACTACTTCTTGAATATAGTATGATGTAAAATTTACCACATAGTAAAAGTGAAGCGAAAAGAACATAAGTAATACAAGCTCATATCCTGTCATCCTTAGTACATGATGGTAGCATCATTAGTCGCTGATTATTCATTCCAAAAGGTCTAGCTCTTAGATCATTCAGGACATGCAGTTCAGTAAAAGAATGTAATTTATGAGAATAATACGATACTGTAATTGCAATCTCTACTCTTATGGGTAACGAAATATTCAATACGACAATTTGTAAGTGATGAAAGAGAAAAATGGTGTATTTTTCTTCTGTTTACTTTCTTTGTGTAATTTTTTTATACTACTCTGTCATGGAAAAGGCAAAAAGATTACTCAGACTTAGCCTCTTTTTCGAAGTATTCTCAATACTACTAAAAATGAAGGTTTAACAAACTGCGGTGATTTTGCAAGTGAATGGATTTGTCTTTCGGATGGAGAATGTAATGGTATGCATACACTTTAAGTAAACCATGCTTTGCTTTTAGAGAAGTTTTTTTTTTGAAAAGGATTAGAAATAGTGTAGCTGTGTATTCCGTCAAAATATTTTATTACCCTGTTGGGCAAACGCGTAGGAAAGCTATCTAATCGTATCTTGTAACAAGCTTAGCGCATGTTTAAAAGTAAACAAATTATCTTATTTTTTTATCGTGTGTTTAATTAATTATCATTAGGAAAGGTCTGAAAAGCATCTGCTCTCTCATTTTTGAAAAAAGCATTAATAAAACAAATCAATGTGAAACAAAGTCTTACAATGTTCTCTTTGTATATATATGAAAGCACTTGTCCTCCACTCATTCAGTTTAAAGATATCAGATGGAATAATCATTGAACAAAATAAGTTACACTATCTAATATTTCTCATGAGTAAAAATGTTTTTTTTTTTGCATTCTCTTTGTGTCGACGTTCATAGGCGTTTTAGAGGTTGCGAAAATAATTATGTCCATCTATGGGGCTTACTTTATTTTTCTTGAGGTTGTTGGGGCGGGTACATTAAATATTTTTTGTTCCCATCTTTATTCTCTCTTCTTTCAAATGTAAAAGTTGTTTAGCATGAAACATGTCACAAATTTTTAATTTTTAATGCCTTTTTTTTTCGTCTGCAGGTATATCAGTCTTCAAAAACGATAACTTCGAGCCAGAGTGGCGACTTCGCACCAAGCATTTAACAAATTTCTTCAGGGATAAAGAAAAGTTGAATTTAACTTTTATTTTTGTGATCTGACAATGAAAAGCATACAGTGTATTTTTGGTTGTCTGTTTCAAGATAATTTTGTTGTCATCAAAATACAGAAATATGGACGGAAAATGTGGAATCCGAATTGGCGAGCTTGGGGATCCAAATTTTAAAATTCCAACTGCTACAGAATCAGATTTCCTCTCAAGCATCGGAAGAGATTAGGCAATTTTTTTTTCTTCAAACGGAACCATTTTTCAACTGCACGCAGTCGTAGAATACACTCCTGCTGCGTTGGCCCGTGTGGTTGTAAGGGTGGATCAAACAATCGTCCGGTGCTCGGTCTCACAAACACAGCGCTACCCCATCCGATTCTTCCAATTTACTTCCGTCCCTCTAGACGAGGTGCTTGGCGTATGCACCGCAAAGCGGCAGGTTTCGCGTACGTGGAAGGTGAGGGGGATAAAAAAAAATGCCTGAGCCTAAACCGTATCTCCGTACAGGCCAAAGCCGTACAAGTAACAGACTCTCCGTAATACATGTAGCGTCGCGTTCTGGCGTTCCGACGTGTCACGAATCCGGCATGGCCAGAGAAGTGCACACGAATGAATGATAATTCGTGGAACAAATGTCAATCTCAAAGTGCGGTGTCTCACGCCTCAACCTGGTCGCATCGGTCTACCCGTATTATCTCGTGGGTACGTTATTATGCGGGCGGTGCTAACGACTTCCATCCCTACCCATATAGTACCTGAGTGAGGAATTTATCTATATCTTGGCTTCCCTCAGTAAGAGGTGCTGGGCCCTGACGCCACGGTGAAGCGTATAGATAACGCCAGGGAGATTAGGCAAGAGTTAGATATGAAGTGAGCTGTCATACAAGAGCAGAAATTCTTCCTTCAAAGGCAGTGCTACATCCTGGTTTGTCAAGTCAAATTTGACAGGGATCAATTGCAGCAACAACAGCAATAACTGCACCAGAAGCAATAGTCGGTGTTTCAGAAATACGAGAGGCGGAACCGAGAACAATCCACCCTGTTTAAGGAGAAAGCAAAGCTGCAAGCAAACTTTCAACAGCCAAGCGGCAATGTCTGCATTCGGGAAGAGAATCTCGCACATTATGAGCAATGAATTTAAAAATATTCTCAAGATAACATTTATATGGCTCATGATGAGAAAACTTTAAAAGAGCACGTGATAAAGTTATCCTTGGAGATGAAAAGTGTTCTCTATCAAGCCAAACAGAAGGAGGATCAAGCTTCTTGTTTTCCAGAAGATACGAAAAGGAAGAAACGTTTTGCTGCAAGACCAACTGGGAGCGGATATTCCACATTTTCCACAGGCAGATCTACACCAAGACTTCCTCTAAATCTTCTCCAAGAGCATAACGTGCAAATTTGACAGGTCTCTGGAATATTTTCGGGTGACAACGACGGTGGCTTTTTGACGACGTTTAAGGGAGGTTTTAGGTTTCACCAATAAATCGTCCTTTTCAATAAAAAAAAGTATGGTATTTTTTTGCATGGTAGAGTTCCTATTTTATTCAAGCAAAAACATTGACGCTAAAATGTACGAAATAGGGAAATAGCTGTACCCTTCGGTATGCTGGCACCGGTTGCTTGTTAGCGCGACCGAAAAGGTGGATCTTAAGGAGTTGAAGAAAAAGTGTTACCAGAAAGCCATCACCGAAGAGATAATAGAGAAGGCGTTTTTTGCCTCCATTAAAAAGAAAAAAAGAAAGTAATCCCTCGAAACTCCACGTTCTTTAAATGCAGAAGAGTGGATCATTTCTCTTCCACCTCTCATGTACAGGCATAAATGCCACAGGCAGCAAAACAACGTAACTGGGCACTAGGCAAGATGGATCCTTGGACTCCATCAAGTAAAACAATTATCAAAAGAGAAAAATGTGAAATTTCTTATCAAGGAAAGGTATACTTGGCAACAAAGTTTGCAAAAAGGAATAACGGAGGCACCTGTACACAAGTCAACAATGGAACTGACCCTCCATGTAAATTCACGGGAAGGCAACGTGAACGATATGAATATCATGAATTCCTCAAACAAAACACCCGTCATCATCGCCTTTGAAACAGAAGCCAGCAAGACCGCTTTCCAAATGTGGAGCACAGCCACATGAGAATAAAGAGGATCAATCGTGCGAAGTTTTCACGATTTTGAGCACAAGTATTTGTTCAATCCAGACGGTGCAGCGGCATTCATGTTTGTAGAGAGTTTACGGCTCCAAAAAAGCAGCAAACACCAATACATGTGAACGTTAAAAACTCTACTTCACTTCGAAAAGATTCCACTGGATCTGCACCAGATGAGCTTAACCAAATTGTCGCCGGGTCCACTCTGAAACAAGCGCATTCAATGCTTCGATGGGAACCAGTAGTTATCATTGCAAATGTAGCCCACCATTAATACAAATTCCCGATTTGATTAGCATAGATGACGGCAAGCCCTGAAGAGAAATAGGACTAATAAAGAAAGAGATTTTTATTCCGCACCCCACCGACACGGACAGCATCATTTTTGGATTGGGGAGTGCTGCCAATGACATTAAAGGTAGATCCTCATCGGTCTTCACGTCTCGCCACTATACTGTGATAGGACGCGTGGTGGATTTGACACACTTTGCGCGACGTCAAATTTGGAGAAATTCTGACAACGTAAAGGACAGAGGACGTCACAAAGGTATTGAAGCCCATGGTAACGCCCATTCGCCACATCAATAGAGGATCTTTGGCGCATGCAGTAGCAGCTATTGTGGAAGATGGAATGGGCAGAAGGCTGTTCTCGCTTCTGGAAAAACACAACGATTCAACAGACTTTCCCAGAAGCACGGTGTGATAACTCGGCCCACGCGTGGCAGTGGCAAACAAGAGCACTAACCTCAGAGAGTTGATGTAAGGCATTTGCAAGAATTTGTAAATGAAGTGCGCATCCATCCGCATATATTAAATTCTGTACCGTAAGGAAACACCTTTAAAAGACATATGGTGCTCCGCCAAGTACATTTCTTAACGGTGTCCGCTTCACATGAGGTACAAACCATAACTTTGCGACAAGTCCAAGTTGAGATTTCCAACTACGCCAAAGTGCGTAGTCGCATGAATGAGGCCACAAAAAGATGCTTAGACGACATTTGGTGCAATATCATTAAAACTGATCCAAGCATGGAAGAAATTAGTAGAGAGTCCCACGTGCGGATACATATTGCAGATGTCTTTATGTGAGCAGGAATCATTCGACCACCATCAAAATCTTAAATAAGAGGATGGACGACTCCGTTTTTCCGTACTGGAAGAGAAGCCAACAGGGCTTCGTAGTAGATTTATGGCTTGGCCAAGGGCTCACAATGACAATGACGGGCATGAAGGGGGCGTCCCACTCTGCCACATATCATCGTATTTAGACTCGGTGCTTGACGAAACCGCGACCTTATTTGACGTGAAAGCATCATTCTTTCAAGTCGAGCTTCCCAACAATATGAGAAAGTTTTTTAGGCGCCAAACCGAAGATGGCCGGCTGATAGAGTTCACGCGGCTATTCATGCAACGCCAGTGCGGGCCTGAATTAGTAAACGCCATCACAAGGGTGATGGCAGGAAATCCCGCTGTGGTAGGCGATGAACACAAAGCACCATAGGATATTCGCATAGATTCTTGGATTGATAATAGCCGTAACAGCGTGGATGCAAATAAAGTGCGACATTGGGATGCCTGTATGATTAAAAATGTTAAAGAATACAAAGTGACGATTGGTGAGTTTGACGAACTCGTAAAAGAGTGTGATTTTCTGGGTGCTCACTCTTTGATCATAAATCGAACGCTGTATCGGTGGCATAAAAAGCAATACGCAACCTAAAGAAGGTATCATACTTTGGCAGCATTTCGATACGGAAGTTAGAGTCAGTTACATCATGGGGGCTGTACCTTAAAGAGGTTCGATCTTGGCAATACTGCTCGGCCTCATCGTGGTGCTAAGTTGTGGTACCCGCGTTGAACGGAAGCGAAGAACAGTACACTCCGTCCATAGATGCTGTATTGGTATCTTTCATTAAAGGTCGGGCATCATGCCACCTAAGATGTACGTCACGCATCTGCCACAAAAGTAAAAAGGTGGCGAAGCAGCTTCTGCTGCAAATATGTCGTGGTTTAGTGCAGCACGCCGCAAGCCAGCACGGTGGTAACTAAGACTTCGCGCCAACCGCCAATAACCTCGTATTCTCGGGGAAAGCCAATAGACTGTATTTTAATTCGAAAAGCATTAATGTGCAGGTTTTCTATAGCTACGGCATCGCAAAGCACCAGGAGCTTGTCTCTCCTAGTTTGTGCAAAGTATTATCCTTGCCAGTCCATAGGGTGCGTGCAAACATGCCATCGGCAGTATCACGCGCACAGTGGTCCTGCTGAGTGGAGATGTGGAGCTGAATCTTGGCCCAACATTAAGAGGAATGCAATGGAACTTGACTGGGCTAACCCGTGTCAAGCGTTCGTTCCTTTGTAAAACCGTACACGATAAAAAGGCGATCTTCTTCGTACTCAGTGAGACAAAACTATCTGTCAGTAAAAAGGTAAAAAGCTTTTCCATCACTGGTTAGTAACATCACGGAATTTCCCTCCGTCCTCGTTCTGGACGTGTCTTGATTATAATATGAGCTCATTTGCTAGTGAAAATTGTGAATCCATAGTAGAAAGCATAGAGCATGTACAAGTTATTATTCGCATTTCATAGAAGCTATCGCTAACTCTTACGACAGCGTACTTCCCACCTGGTCACAACTTTACTTCCTCAAAGTTGAACGCACTAGCAACACAAGAAGGAGCACATATTATCGGTGCAGACATTAAAGCGCACGTGCTAGCTTGGAATCACGCGATCCCAGAAGACACCTGTGTATCAACTCTGGCGCAATGGTGTCTACCAAACTCGTACAACATTGCTAACGCTGGGGGAACTACTAGATATACCCCTCGTCACAGTGGTGATGTTGGCCGGAAGTGAAATTATACAATAACGGCGCAATCATCAAATAGAGATCAAAAAAATCGTCTCACAGTGATCACCACTACATCTTCTATAATGTAAACATCTGACAAGACCATTTATCTGTATAAGAACCACGCTACCACCTTCTGTTATACTATTATAGCAAAGCAAAATAAGCATTATTTCGAAAAGAATCCAACAAATTGTTGAAGATAATTAAAATATATAATAACACCCACGTCACGAAGAAGAAATTTGCTGAGACGATTCAAAAAGGGACAGCACTGGCCCTCCAAAGGGGTGAAAAGAAGACCACCATATTCTAGACGAACGAATTAACGGAGACGGATAAATAAATAAAGAAGTGTATGAACCTTATCCAACGCCACCATCTTGCTAGAAGACTACCCAAGATGTACAAACGTGTCTTGTCATACAACTGGCACTCTGCATTCTTTAAACTGACTGTATCGGACAGTGTCAGTTGGAGAATAATGAAAAGGGTTTACGCACCCAACCAGTTAAGCACACCAGCTGTCCAGGTAGACGATACAGTACTCACAATGCATCAACAAGCCAACCACTTTATACGACTCTGCGCTAAGATATCTCAGAGACACCAAAATGTCTGCACCCCATTTCACACATGAGTACAGAATATAGATTTTATTCATATCACAATGAGCCAACTCGATAGAGCGCTCCAACTCTTACCAAAGAGTTCCGCACCTGGTTCCTATCAAATCCACGGAGGAGCACTCTATCACTTGCGCTTCCTAGTAAAACAATTATCCTAAAGTAGCTCAACTAAAGCCTTCGCACAGGCATTTTACCTCGTATAAGAAAGCATGACAACAAAATACTTCTACTCAAACCATGGAAAAAGGCGATGAATCTCGACTCATTGCACCTTGTCACTCTCACAAGCTGTCTCTTCAAAGTAATACAGTGCATCATGACCACACACATACAAAAATGTACTGACCCTCAAGTGACACCATGCCAATTAGGATTCCGCTCGGTTCAGCCCACAAAAGATCAGTTAAATTCACCTCCGAACATTTCCACACCGCCATCTGGAATAATCCAGAACTGAGGCTGTGTTTGTGGATTATGAGAACATATTTGACACAGTGGACTATGACAAGATCACGAAGAAAATGAGGAAGCTAGATGTTCCTCCGCATAAAATTAGATGGGTGTTCTCTTTCATTATCGGCAGAACATCAACACTGAGAGTAAATCAAAATGTAGCGGAGGTAGCGCGCTGTCAACGTGGAGTTTTACAGGGCACAGTTCTTGGAACATTGATGTTCATTATTGCAGTGAGCTCATTAAGCCAGAGAATATCAAAAGTCCATCTATTAACTCACAGTTTCTCCGCAGAAGAGCTGACCGTAATAACTCAGCAAACAAACTGTGACGTTATTAAAAATGCTTTACGGCATGGACCCAATGTAGTCTCCAAGTGGTCCAAGGAATACCTTATGGAAGTGAACCCTACCAAAACGAAATACACTCTCTTTTGTACACCAACGCAATCTTCTCCAAGTCTGTTTTACGACAATGTCCCTGTAAAGGTGAAGAAAACGCCAATGCTGTTAGGCGTCACATTTTCGAACTACAAAGATATGTCATCTCATGCAGCGGTGATGAGAAAAAGAAAAGGCTGACTTCAGGATACTACAGCTAGCAGCAATATTCTCTCCGAAATGGAGACTAAAACAGGGAACCCTGCGCGCTTTTTATCATTCGCTTGCACAAGTTCTAATAATGTACGGTATAGAGGTATGGTGGCGGGATGCCTCTCATACACCACGTAAGATGCTAGAAAGAAGTCAAAGCAAAGGAGCAATCATAATAGCAGGAATCCCCTTTGGCAGCCACGAAACGGATGTATTATCCGAAGCCAATCCCACACCATTTGATATAGCAGTGCTCTTCCGTTCGTTGAAATTCATGTTGAAGTGCGAAACCTGCGGCAGATCTGTAAAACAAAGTGACGCCATAGTTTGTAAAAAAGGGAATCTGGTCTGTTATTTGAGTGATAGAATGGTGGAGACATACTCTACATTAATCATGGAGCAAAGAGAAAAATCATTGCATACACCAACACGGCAACTGGGCAGGAGAATTCTCTTCCATACCTCATTTGGCAATCTTAGCTCTGACAATACAGAAGAAGTAAATAGAGCGGCGTCTGAGAAATGAATAGCTTCCCACTTTTAGAAACAAAAAACTATTTCCTGCGTGTAAGCCACATCACAAACTAAGGACAGACAACTCTGTTTTTCTGGGAGTTAAATCTTGTGGAGCTTCCATAATACACAGAAACTAAAAGCTCCTCAGCACAATGTGCAAAGGATTCCGTCCTTTTTTGTGCATCTATAAAGTTGAATGTGTATTCCTATATATTGGCCCCTATCGCCTCCTAAGTATTTTACCAATCTTTGACGACGTACCCTTCAGAGAATCTGTTTTTACCTATTCTCTTTCACTCCTCACAGTATTAGCAGTTGGACCTCTTTGCGTAAAAGACCACACACTACGTATTCTATAGGAACTTTTGCTACAAATACAACCAAGAAGGACTTAACTACGCCTTCAATTTGTCGTTGTATACTGCAAAATGGAGAAAAATGAATTATGTGACGGAAAAGATAAAAAAGTCTCAGATCTCCCACAACAAGACGACACATGGATCCGAGATACTGTAGCGTGCGCCAAACGTGTTGTAGAGGGAGAAATAATAGTGGAGCACATCCACTGACGCGACAACACTGGAAATAACAAGCGTACAAGAAACTAACCGACACTTACACGAGAATAAAAGACAATTTTATTTGATTTCCGTGTAGGTTTATCCCGCCAATATGGATGGCGTCCTTCAAAAATCAACCCCCACGCTCTTTCCTCCTGCCAATGCCGCCGCTTTAATGAAACTAAGAACAATGTAATTCCGCATCAACGTACGCAACATTCGCTACCAGAACCACCGCCAATATTACATCCATCAACCTCCAAACTGAGTGGGCAAGAAGCGCTTTGGCCTTGTTGCCCGGTCTGCAATAGAGTTTTCATCAGAGAAGATGGACTCACCATGCACTGACGCACCTATAACAAGGATCAACTATTCACTCAGGGATTTGGAACTGGCAATGGTAGAGATGGATACGGAGACGCAACCGGCACTTACATTCATGAATCAGAGCAATGCGCATTTACCAAACACTTTAAGCATGCTATTGCATCGCATCTGAAATGCAAGTGTGAAAGCACGCACGAACCACAACCTCCATCATTACCTATGGTGGGGGTCGCATGGGAGGAAGGTGGGTTTATATCGGCCACAAAAATGGATAAACACCCGCAACAAAGAGAGGCATACGAGCTTAGCAAAAGGGAGAATGCATTTCGGAGAAAGAAGAAGAAGAACGGAAAAAGTCTGAGCTGAGTCCTCCTGGCAATTCAACGCCGCAATCGGCATTTCTCGCGCGATTTGCAATCGTGAATGGGTCGGATGCGGGGCTTGTTGGGCACATCGGCTTTAAACGCCCAAGCGCGCGCCAGGCACAAAACAAGCCAACGTCCCAAACTACTCTTCCTACAATGCTCCGTTCTGGCGTCTAAAATTCGGGCTTCCTTAAAAAAGGAGGGCCCGGGAGCCATGCAAGATTCGATCGCCCCACGGTCTCTATATGGTGGCGCCGGCGAAAGCGCAAAAAACGCCACAAAGAGGACGAAAAGGCCGAAGAGAAAATGATAAAAAATTCAAAAAAGAATATCTGGCGCGGTGCCGTCGCGTTTCGGTAGGAAATTTTAAAAGGGGCTTGCCCTGCCCCCGCGCGTTCCTAAACGAAACCCTCGGGGTTTTCTCCGTCGAAAGGGGCCCGCGGGCGCGACAAAGTTCCCCCGCAAAGAAGGGCCCAAACCAACGGCAGGAAACAGATCTTTGCAGCGCAAAAAAAAACTTCAAACGCCACCGGCGCTTGTGGCGCATAAAAGTGGATGCGAAATGGCGGAAAAACGGGGATGACGGATTCCGGCGCGGTGGGGCGCCCCTTTGCTCGGGTTTGGGGGGGTGTGTGTGGCGCTGCTTGCGCGAGAACGGCGAGCCCCCAAAAAGGAAAGCGGAATGTTTATAATGTGGTCGCTGTCTGCCCTTCAAAATCCAATGCTTTGCCGCCGCGGGTGGCTCCGGTGCCGCAAAGGAACGGGCGCGGCTACACTAAAATTCCGCTTTCTAATGGGGTTGCGCGGGCGAGCCGCCCGCGTTTCGCTCACCCGCGCGCGCCGGCTTTTAAATCACGCTTTCCTCCCCGCGCGCGCGGGCGTTTCACAAAAAGGCCGCGCGCAAACCCGCCATTTAACGAAAGAACGCAGTGGGGTGGCGGGGCCGCCGCGGGCTGTTAAAAAAAAAAAAAAAAGCGCTGCGGTCGCGCCGCTGCACGCCCCGCATGGGGCGTGATGGGGCGGGGGGCTTTTTGCCCGGAAAGGGGCTTCGCTCGCGACGGCGCGGCGCGGAAGCCTCGGGATAACGTTGCCCCGCCAAAATTCATAGGAAAATGCGATCCCGCCGCCGTCTTTATGTGGGAAATTCGCTTTCCCCTGAATATTTTTTCCTTTTAAAGATGATTTATGTTATTTGACTTGTGCGGCGTTGTCGTGGACGCCCTTGTTTTTTCTTTGGCATGTTTCGCGTTTTTTTTTCTTTTTTTTTTTTGGGGGGGTTGCGCAGCCAACCCCTTCACAACGCCGCGCGCCACGGCAAAACGCCACGAAGCACATGACGGCGGGCGGTTCTGCGGCCTTTTTGTTTTCCACTTGTGCGGGAAAACCCCTTCCCCGTTGTCATCGCGCAGGGCTTTCCTCGTGGATTGCTCCCTCCTGCGCCGCTAATGGCGCAAACCCCTCCTAAATGCATGCTGGTCCGCGCTTTGCCGGTTCTGGCGCTTTAATCCGGCGGCGGGCGCATGCCCCACCCGAACCGAATGATGTGAAGGCCCGGTGGGTAAACCACGGGCTTTCTCGGCGGCCGTTTGGCGTTCCGTGGCGGAAATGTCTTCTGCATGTGCCGCGGCCGCTTGGGATGCCCTCTTTCGTTTGTCCGTGGCGCGCTGCGCCTCCTATTATGAGAGGCGGCGGTTCCCTCCCCGTTTTGGGCGGCCAACCGCGGCACTTGCACCAGCAACTGCGCGTTCATTTCATGCAAATCAACGCGAAATTTATGTTCCATGGCAATTGGAAATCGAGGATTCCATTTTGTAAACCCGCAAAAACAACCTTGGCACCGTAATCCGAGACGCGGGATCGCATAATGCCTTTCGGGGATAAAAAATAAAAAACTGTGCCAGCAACAAACCCAACCAGATGATGTTTTACAAAAACGGAACGCGGACTCCGTCCGCCCGTTTTTCTCTAGAAAATACTCGAAAGCGTGTGTGCAGATCCCCCGCTTTGCGTCGGAGTGCAAAAGTCTTTTATAAGGCCATACTTGAAGGAAAAAAAAAAAATGAATTAGAATTTGTAACTAAGAATTATTTTTACCCATTCTAAGGCACACAATTTTAATAAATTGAGGGAGGGAGGGGGAAGGAAGAAAAAATCAAAGAAATCACCCCATTACCTCAAGAACGCGCGCACACAAAAATAAAGTTAATACTGTAACCGGGGGTCGCTCTTTTCGCACACACGCGCGCACAGACACAAAAATATCCCCTTTCTCCATTGTTGGTGGTCCAATTCTCTGTTTTCTTTGAATTCTCGCTCTTGCGGGAAGAAGGGTGACATGCATCATGCACAACCATAGAGGGCCACCGCGGCGTAGGCGCTGGCTAATGGCTTGCCCTTAAATACATCAGATATGTATTCCTCTCCCATCTTGGTGGCCACCCTCAGGAAGTTACGTCAGGTAGGAAAGGCTTGTGTGATTTCGGTCCGCACTAAAAGAAGGGTAAAGGGAGAGAAGCGTAATAGAAAAGTATGTGTCACTGTTTTCTACTTGTCTTAACAAAGGTGTGTGTGTGTGTGTGTTTGCCTTCTGCGCCATTTGGTGCTCAATTTTTGACATGTTGAAGAGGGAGACAAAGAGCACCACAGTACGGCACAGCACAGCCAACTTCCTCCTATTCCTCCTCACCCCATGCCCCCGCTCTTCGTTTTACAAAAAAAAAAAAAAAAACACGCACAAAATAGCAAGATGCATCAGTCCAAGTTGCTGCATGCTTGGTGTCGTCTAGAGCTGGGGTTGGTATACCACGTACTCTGGGTAGCATCGCGCGTTAGGAGAGGGAACGTTTACTTCCCATGAATCGAGGGCAACAGATGCGTTAACATCTTTCACCAAAAGAAGGCATTTATGCTCAGCTAATCGTTCCAGTTCGTTTACCAAAGACAGGACACTGGACTCATTTTCAGTTTCACCTTGAGGGCTCGGGGTGATATGCTGGTCGCTCGCGACCACCGTTCCGAGTGAAACGCGAAAAACGATTCCCCACATTACTGTTCTAGTTTTTCGGGTATAACTCTTGTTTCTCCACGGTGGAGCGAGGTTTAGGCGTTTGTGTGATACAGTCAAACCTTCCAAACAAATTTTCCATGCTTCCTCCTCATTATTACACGCACACCAAAGAAACCGCTCATTTACTTCACAATCATCACTACAGGGAAGAAAAGGGGTGACATTCCGAAGTGCCATAGGCACAGAAAAGAGGCTACCACCACGTTTTTGCACCATCTTACGGCGACATTTCCAATAAGTTCCCCATAGATGAATATTACGATTCAGGAGTACTGTGGCTCCTTCTGGAACCTGCATGAGTACGCGATGATCGACAACAAGGGAGACGGGTATAGAGCTTTTTAGAGTGGCCCAATAGGCAGGGTAGGAGACTTCTTTTGTGAAGAGGAAATTTCGTTCGTCACTGTCCAAACTGAATTCGAGAAAACGTCTCACAAATGTCCGTGCGTCAAGCAGCGTCCAACGCGGTTCTTCTTTTCCAATTAAACGATCGGCAACTTCTTTAAATACGCGAAAAATCTCTTCCTTTGGTTGAGGGGATGAAGATGGGAATGTACCATCACTTCGACTTTCCACCAATGTTGGTGAGGGGTGCACAGGGGAAATGGCTGATGTGTAGCCCGGAAGATATGGAAGCACTTCCGCGTGAAGTGAAGCTCCAAAATCTACAGCATCATCCATAGGGGTTAGGGCATCTCGTTTGCGATCTCGTACCACACTTGAGAAGAACCCTAACGTTGTGTTCCCAAAATCATCATAGGTGAAGTTAGAAATATGAATAGAACCATGCACCAGTTGACAAGAATGGAGTTCAATAATGGATTGAAGGGCATCATGTAACCAGCGAAGTCCAAGGCGTGTGATTCGCTTTGTTACATCATGGGTAGATCCAAATCGTATTTGCGTCCCACCTCGTGGAATGTGGAAAAAAAGTTGTCTCGTACATTCGTCACAGAAGACATCCGTGACTGCAGAGAGGCGATGTGAGGCGCATGATTCACTTACACTGATTTCTTCGTCTACAATATGCCTAAATAATGCCATTAAGTTTTTCTGCTGTGTATGCTTAGCAACATCATCATCTCCTGTTTCCTCAATTCTAGGGAATGTATAACGTTTAAGCCAACATGGTGTCACTGTACCATTCACAGGATCCACAAACTGTGCACGAATAAGTGCAAATTTTACTATACCAGCCTCGTTTACGCATTCTACATCTTGAGAATTTTCACGATGGGTTGGTTTTCTCGTTGGATCCATCGCATTTTGTGGTCCAACTTCAATGTTCATATAGTTCATGAGGGTACGTTCGCGTTCATACTTTACATAACGTGAAAGTTCAAAATCCTCATAGATTCCCTGTGCGCAGGACGAAGGAAATGTTTTCAAGATACTTACCTGCTCTGGTAGGTGCATTGTATAGGCATCATACAACTCATTGATAGCAGCGTCTAATTCACCAAACACATGATGTACTAGGATAAGTTGCCTCATGTAATCATCATGACATAGTTGAAGAGATTCCACTGCACTAAAATCACCCTTCTTCTTAGCAGTCTCGAGGTGAGATCGTAACTCATGAACCTCGTTCAAGAGGGTTGTTAGCGTCTCTATTTTACGTCGACGAGATTTGAAGAATTCCTCACACGTTTTACGCAGTTTTGAATGTATATTTTTGGCATGTGCACCAGCAAGGGCAGAACTAGCGGTTAATCCAAGAGCCTTAATTTCTCCTACAAAATGTACATCTAAACTCTCCTCTACTAATGCCTCGGGTAGCTTCCAAGACTCTGTACTTTTTTTTGCCAACTCTTGAAGAGCTTTTTGAATACTCAACAAGGTATCAAGAGTTTGTCCAGTACCTTCATTCTGTTCTATTGTACCCGCAGCTATTCCTGCACATTGTTTGAAGAAACTATCTGCGAGACTTTTAGCTGTTTTCCATAGTTCCAGTGCTTCCAAAAGTCGGGAGGCGACGTTTCCTGGAAAACAGAGTGAAATAATAGCTTCACGCAATTCCTCACGCTTTACAATAGCTTCCTCCCCAGTGTGCCATTGGAATCCGCAACATGAATGCTCATGATTGAATTCCGTAGCATTACCATTTAAGACTTCCGATAGGTACAAAAACACTTGCATTCGATTAAAGAGAAATATATCACTTTTAAGTTGTGACCACTTACCGGGTTGTTTATATAATTCCACAAGACCAGCAAATGTAATAGCTTCTGTGGCAAGTTGATAGCAATTTTTAATAGATCCCAACACACGTGAGACACTCTGCTGTTTTACAGATGCGCTAGTACCAAATTCTGGAGCATTATTATCCACCTCTTCGACAAAGTCTATTGTTTCCAATTCATCTAAACGATGAAGTTCTCCTGGTGTTCCAGATTCCAAGGCAAGGAGACCATACTGTCGGAGATCTTCCGCCTCTATAACGGAATTACTCGTATGGCGAAATAAAGAACGCAAAAAATCAACCACAATATTCTTCTTCTTTTTGAGAACAACCTCGGTTTCCGATGAATTACTTCCATCACCAGCACTCTTATAGATCGAAGGACACTCTTCTTCCCAACCTTGACAAAAAGCGTACACTTCAAAATCATGATTTAACTGTGCCGCCATTTCACTATTACCTCCCTTGTCCGGGTGGTGTAGCAGCATGAGAGCCTTGTATACCTTTTTACACTCACTCCGTTCATTTAGGAAACCCCATTTACGTTGAAGTTGAACAATGGCAAAGTGTTGAAATGATACTGGCATCATAAATATATTAGCCGAAGCACGGTAGTCATCGACATCAGTTGCACTTTCCCATCCACACGCTACACGAAAATCTCGGTAGTGTTGAACAGTGCGACATGCCTCAAAAGAAGAGAGATCATGCTCTAATTCCAATAACCGCTCAAACCTTTTTCGAGCTTTTTGTTCATTGGCCAAGTAGCCATATTGACTCTGCAGTTGCAACCGTACAAACATGCGGTCAGCGTATCGGGTGAGGAGCGTTCCCACACATATGCCAAGCGTAACAGAGAGAGCAGCAGTCACGGCAATTTGACCAGCCACAGGAATTGCACTAAGTCCTACAAGTGTTCCAACGGCGTGCCCAATAGCGACACCTACAGCAGCTGTGCCTACTTCTTTTCCAACACGAAGAGCTACATCTGTTAGACTTGTGCGATACCCTAGTGCATTAAGCTCTCCATGGCGATAATCACTCACAGCTCGAAACGACTCATACGCGATGAAAGCCACTGTAAGAACTGGATTAGCTGCCGTACTCGAAAGAAGAAGACCATCTGCAAAAGTTAGACCAACACGACTTGCCCCAATAATAAGACGTCGCTCCATTGGCGTAAGCGAGATTAAAGGACCCAATCGTTGCGTACGTGTGGTGGGCGATCGTTGTCCATTTGGGAGGGGAACCAACGGTGCCTTCTCATTGATCCTTTTCAACGGGAGGTCCTCTGCGGATTCCTTCTCAGTAGATTTTTTTACATCATTCGAACACGATGACATTTATTCAGTACCGTGAGTAGGGGACAATCACAGTTACTGCCCCCAATCACAAACAAACAAACAAAAAGGAAAACACTCCCAAGCGAGAATCTCTACCACTTCGTCCTCAAGAAAAGTAAAAAAAAAAATGAAAAATAGAATAAACAAGCAAACAAAAATAAACAGACAAACGACCTGCGTAAAAGTGTGCTCAAAAGTAAAATTAAGCAATAAGAAAAGCAAAAGCGTAGTAACTCCAAAACAACAACAACAACAAACCTACATGACAAGATTAATAGAAAATGTACCTGCGCTAACACGTGGTGATGCAGTACTCTTCATTTTTTTTTCCCTTCAATCGTTTTCATTTATTCTACCACTTAGGGTAAAATGTCAATAACAACACACAGACACATATATATATATATTGTCCTTTTTAGAGCTTTTCCCTTAAGGAAAATGCCAGGATTTTCGTTTTCATCCAAGAAAAAAAAAATTATATTTATATATATATATATAAATATAAAAGACAAGAAGACATTCAAGAGGAAATAAATATTACCCAATTTTCCCCCTTTCTCCCTTCTTCACTATATTCACTCACAGGGTAAAAAGTATTATAAACGAAAAAAATAAAATAAATAATAGTAACAAAATAATGGTAACAAAAAAAAAAAAAACAGGATTAACACATAAACTAAAATATTGCAAGATATGTCCCATACATCAACACTCAGGAGATTTTTCTCAGATATAAATAAGAAAAAAAAATGTTTTGAACTACGGTGATCAGTCACCAACTGTGTAAGTCGGAAGAGAGGATTTAAAAGGGAGGAATAAAACAGAGGGGAATGTGTTTGAGATTCAGTGAGTGGGTGAAAGAACATGCACGTCAGTTGGCTCAAAACGAACAAACAAACAAACAAGCAATACCAGGCGTAAAAAAAAAAAGAAAGAAATACACAAACACACACAAAAAAAGAAATATGCCAAGTCCAGTACGAAGAGAAGTGAAATAAATCTACTCTCCTGAGCAAATTTATTTTACTCATTTGTGTGTGATATATATATATATATATATATATATCAATATCTAGAAAGATGAAGATATTCATCTTCTAGGCAAGAATTCGTTCAGCTGCTGCTTCTGCTATCATGAGTGTAGGTGAGTTTGTGTTGCCACTTGTAATGTATGGCATAATACTTGCGTCTGCCACTCGTAATTTTTGTAACCCGCGGACTCGCAAATCGGGTGTGACCACCGCCATTTCATCATCCTGCTGCCCCATTTTGCAAGTACCAACTGGATGAAAGATTGTTGTGCCGATATTCCCAGCAGCCGAAACAAGTGAATCCCAATCAAACACATCTTTACCAGGCTTTCGTTCGCCCACAAGATATTTGGCAAATGCATTTTGGTGGGCAATTTCTCGAGCCAATCTAATACCATTTACAGCGACATCCTTGTCTTTTTCTGTATCCAGGTAGTTGAATTGTATATTTGGATGTTCTCTCGCATCTGGTGAGCTTACATGAATATATCCACGACTAGTGGGGTTTAGGTTCGTCACCGATGCTGTGATGGCTGGGAAATGATGAAGAGGTTGCCCAAACGCATCGAGCGAGAGTGGTTGAATGTGGAATTGAACATTCGGATATTTTTGTCCAGCATCACTCTTCGTAATGATTCCCATCTGTGACGGAGCCATGCTGAGAGGTCCTGTTTGGTGCAACATGTATTCCAATCCTGCTTTGAGCATGGAAAATGGATTTCGAGTCATGCGGTTTAGTGTAACACAATCTTTGACCAAAAACTCTACACGAAGTTGTAAGTGATCCTGCAAGTTCTCACCAACCCCGGGTAAGTGATGGATTGTCTTTACACCTGCTGCTTTGAGGACATGTGCAGACCCCACACCACTAACCTCCAGCAACTGGGGTGATTTCACTGCCCCAGCACTCAAAATAACTTCAGCCCGTTTGTCTGTAGGGTCCAAAAGGTACTCTTCAACCCCAATCTGCTTATTCACATACACATCAACACCTTCTACTTCAAGTGTTTTAGGGTCAATACGAATCCGCGCGACATCCGAGTGAAGCATGATCTTCAAATTGGATCGCTTTTTAATCGGAGATATAAAAGCTGAACTCGTACTCCAGCGCCACCCGTTTCGCTGGTTTACATCATACAATGCCGTCCCAAAGTTGTTGCCCGTATTGAAATCCTCCACACGTGGGATGCCATACTCCGCGGCGGCGTCGGCATAGGCCTCCAAAATATCCCATCGAAGTCGTTGCCTCGACACACACCATTCCCCACCTGCACCGTGGTACTCTCCGGATCCTCCCCAGTAGTTTTCATGCTTTTTAAACCGCCGCAGCGCGTTCTCCCAGTTCCAGAATTCATCCTTTGTAATTTCAGCCCAATACTGATAATCACGAGACTGCCCGCGCATATATATCATGCCATTAATACAAGAGCAACCCCCCAAAGCCTTACCTCGCGGAAGCATCGGACTTCTACCGTTTAAACCTTTGCATGGATCCATTCGAAACATCCAGTCTGCTTTTGGATTACCAATGCAAAATAAATAGCCCACTGGAATTTTCATCCAAGGGTAATACTGGTCATTCATGCCGGCCTCAATAAGTAACACACGACGGGAGGCGTCCGAACTGAGGCGATTGGCTAAGAGACACCCTGCAGTGCCACCGCCCACAATAATATGCGTGAATGTCCGCGCAGATGCAGACTTTGCCATACTCTTTTTTAATATTTGCTTCCTTCGTAGTTAAAAAAAAATTGTTTTTGTTTTTAAAAATATATTGCTTGTGGTGATTTTTTCTTCTATCCTTGAAATGTGGCACTGCCAATTAATAATAGTGAGAATAATACGAAATAAAGAAACGAAAATGGCGCAGTAAATTGGACGACGTTACATATTTATTTAAAAACATGTATAGATCTACATGTATATATTACAACCAATAGTAAAAGTAGAAAATCAAATTCAAAAAAAAAAAGAAAAGGGTTAAGAAAAGTTTTTCTTTTCCCCATTTGCTTTCTTATTATTATTTTCTCTTGTGTTACAACAACAACAACATCTTCCTTCGAGACAACGGAGAAAGTATGACCACAAGCTGTCATAGGAGTGTAAAATATATTTAAGCAATACAAAAAAAGAAAGTGGGTGTGTCCACGAAGAAACAAATGAACAAAAAGACATACACATAAAAAATAAAAATAAAGAACGAAGCAAAAGAAAAATTAAATAAAGAAGGAAGGAAATAAAAAGAGAGAGAGAGAGAGAGAGAGGAAGATAAATATATATATATAAATACATATTTCTTAATTTTACTTTTTTTCTTTTTCATTGGTTATTCACGCTCGCTTGCATATATTTTTTTTACTTTTGTTATTTATTATTCCTTTTCCGGTGGAAAGCAGCCGCCCCCACCACCTGTATGAATGGTAAGAATATCACCACACTTGACGGAAAGTATATTTTTTCCGCCCGCATTTCTTGGGTGGTACAACTCCCTCCCACTTTCCCCCTGCGTTTCCTCCTCCCGCGCCCATTCCCCTCTCCTCGCGTCGTGCAACATGGCGTGTGTGGAGCCTTCCCAACGGGCGGCGACGGTTTCCTCGGGGATGTGAATCATATTGAGCCCTTTGGCGCCGTTTGCGCCGCCAAACAATCCACGCGGCGCCAACACGCGTCGCTCCGTCAACAACACAGCTGTCATGTCACGAAGAAAGAGAAAACTTCGCCGCACACCATCACCCCCGCGGAAGCGTCCCGCCCCGCCAGAGCCGCGGCGAATAGTAAAACGGCGCAGGAGGACGGGATAGCGACGCTCGAGTATCTCGGGATCGGTCAATCGCGTGTTCGTCATGTGCGTGTGGACGGCGGAGGTCCCATCAAAGCCGTCCCCCGCACCGCTACCACCACATATGGTTTCGTAGTAGGCCGAGTCTGGAGTGCCCATTGTAAAGTTATTTGTACAACCATGGCTGCAGGCAACGGCGCGGAGGGCGGTGAAGATGACATCCGTCACGCGTTGGCTCGTCAATACGTTGCCAGCGACAACGGGAAGGTCCTCATCGGGGCAAAGAATCGAGGTGGGCTCAACCACAACGGTGATGGGTTTCATACAGCCCTGATTAAGCGGAATATCAGAGTCGACGAGACAACGTACGCAGTAAATGATGGCAGAGTGTACGACAGCCGTGGGGCAGTTGGTTGAATTCAGCACCTGACTGCTCGTTCCTGTGAAGTCAAAGACGGCGTTTCCAGTGTCGGGGTCAATGGTAATGCGTAGTCGAATCTCTGACCCATCGTCCATGTAATCTGATGCGGTGAGGGAGGTCCCATAGCGGGCTGCAACAGACTTGAGGACACCACGCGCGGCTGCCTCTGCACTGTCTTGAATGTATCCCATGTACGCCTGCACAACATCCAGCCCACATGTCGAGATGAGTTCACGCAGAAGTTGAATCCCACGATTATTCGCTGAAGTTTGTGCACGGAGGTCAGAGAGGCTGTCGTTAAGAGTGCGGCATCCGGACATTCCAGGGTGTTGACCAGGTTCAAGAAGAAGCGTACGGATACGTTCCTCCTGAAATAAACCACCTTCGACTAGTTTTACCGTCTTAATCGCGGCTCCCTCCTCACGCAAGGATTTAGAAAAAGGCGGCATAGATCCTGGTGTGGTGCCGCCCACATCCGCATGATGCCCGCGTGAGGCCACGTAAAAGACAACCTTTCCCTTGTGAAAAAATGGAGACATGACAGTAATATCTGGCAAGTGACTTCCACCACAAGCAGGGTGATTACTGAGCACGACATCCCCGACGCGCCAATCCTCGCCGTAGTAATCACGTTGCCAGCGCACTGCAGCCCCCATGGCACCAAGGTGCACCGGAATATGCGGGGCATTAGCCACCAAATTACCATCACAATCAAATATGGCACAACTAAAATCAAGACGTTCCTTAATGTTTGTAGAAATACTCGTACGCTGGAGAGCGTTTCCCATCTGCTCCGCAATGGACATAAAACGATGCGAAAATAAAGAGAGTGGTAGTGGGTGGAGTTCAGTGGATAGTTTCTCCACAACTTGAGAGGTGTGAATGATCACACTCCCCTCGTCATTGGTATAGGAAGTAGAATTTTCCTCAACAAAAATACTTGTACCCTCTCCGACCAATACCGCAGGTCCTGCAATTGGGCCATTTTCCACATTTACTGTGTACAACGGAATCTCACGCCATCCACTTGGAAAATATGTGGACATGGTCTTGGTTGCCTTTGGAGTGACCTTGGCACGAGCGGAGTAGGGAAATTTGTGCAAGGACATAGCGGCAGAAGCGTTTTCCTCCAGTTGAGCTGCACGCTCTGTCTTGTTTAGCTGCAATCCACGTGCGCGGATACGAATACCATCCACTACGACTTGCCGCTTACCAAGTAAAAACCCAAACTGTTGCTCGTAGCGTTCAAAAAATAGTTTCTCGAAACGTTCAGCCAAAGAACTCAACTCTATTGTTTCTTTTGGGTTTGTCACATTACCCTTCCCGTCTTCCTGGTCATCTTGAATCATGATACTACTAGAGGTTCCCTCATACTGCATACTCAAGTAGCGTTCTACGATAATGTGATCCTTGTCAAAGCCCAATCGATTTAACTCTGCTATTCCAGATGCTTCCAAGGTGCCAAACTCTTTTAACACCGCCGCCTCAAAGTTTTCTTGATTTGGAAACAGGCGACAGTCACTGATACGCTCTTGCACTACATCCGTCAAACTCGCCCCGACCGCACTAAGCAGAGAGGCTAGTGGGTGAACGTAAATGCGCGCCATTCCCAAACTTCTCGCGATGGCGCACGCGTGTTGTCCACCAGCGCCACCAAAGACAGCAAGCGTGTGATCAGCGCAACGATATCCACTTGCTTCTGTGATATTACGTATAGGGCGACACATAGTTTCATTCGCAACGACAATGAAGGCATGTGCAACTTCAGAAACTTCCCATGACTTTCCTATATCGACGGAGACCTGTTTCGCAAGTGTGGTGAAGTGTGAAATGGCTGCACTCCTATCAAGTGGAGCGTCAGCGTTGGGACCGAACACATGGGGAAAAAATTCCGGACTAAGACGTCCCAAAACCACATTCGCATCTGTCACAGTAAGTGGCCCACCTTTGCCGTAGCACGCGGGTCCCGGGTGTGCCCCGGCGGATTCGGGTCCAACACAGAAAATACCATTTTCCCACTTCAATAATGAACCCCCGCCAGCTGCCACGGTGTGTACCTTCACCTGCGGTGCTTGTAGTTGAATACCGGCGATTTGTGCCTCCACCACGTGTCCAACTTCCTCCCCATCGCAGCGGGAGACATCTGTGCTGGTGCCGCCCATGTCAAATCCAACAACTTGCACGCGGTGGCCAAGATCGTGGACGGCGCAGCGTGAGCAACCAACAACACCACCAGCAGGTCCACTGAGAACGGCACGAAAGCCGTAGAAGTCATCTGCGCTTGTGAGACCACCATCACTTTGCATAAAATATAATCGCGTTCCTTCCATATGGTTGGAAAAATTGGCGCGAAAGCTTTTAATGTAGTCCACGATTAAGGGACTGAGGTAGGCATCCACGGACGCAGTAGTAGAGCGCGGAACGTACTTCATGAGGGGCATTAATTCCGAGGACAGACTTATGTTTGTAAAACCAATTTCTTGTGCAATAACCTTTACTTGCTTTTCGTGCGCGGCATAGGCATACGCATGGAGAAGCGATACCCCAACACTACGAATCCCATCGTTGTAAACAACTTGTAGCTTTTCTCGAATATCATTTATGTCCAGTGGCCTTACCACATCAATAGTGTAACTTTCCCCACACGAAATCCACTCAGCTGGCGGGGGTACACCATCCCCAAGATCTGCCGCCTCTACTGGGGAGACGAGGCGAACACGTTCCTTTGCCTCCAGCAATCGTTCCGGTAGCGCCTCACTCTTAAAGATGCGAAGAGCAAAGATGGAGGGACGAGCCTGATCACGTATATCAAGAATATCAGCAAAACCCTCCGTTAAGACCATTGCACAGCGCTCGCCATTGTGCTCCAGGAGTGCGTTTGTCGCGACAGTTGTACCCATGCGTACCTCATCCAAGTGGGATGTGTTAATTGGACCAGTTGCCGTAACCACATCTGGAATGTGCCGGCGCATGATGCGACGAATACCCTCGCTGGGAGCATCACTATAGTGATCAGGATCACGGGAAAGAAGTTTGAGAGTCTCACAACGTGTGGTGCCATCGGCAAAGATGACTTGACCAACGACATCGGTAAAGGTTCCACCGCGGTCAATGGAGATGCGAAACCGCGGAAACATTGATAAAAAATAAAAAGTCGTACTTTGAAAAATATTAATTTCTCCACGTCAAACAAATACACAACTGACAATAAAAAAAAACTCAAAAAAAAAAAGAAGCTAATAAAAATAGCAAAAAAATGAAAACAACAACAACAACAACACGCAAATACCTTCTTCTCATTACTAAGGAAACTTCACCCAAACAGTAAAGGATTATATGTACATATAGATATTTATAGATGTAGTATAAATTTTTTATCAACTTTGTTAACAACACACGAATACTCACTCAAAAAACAAAAAAAAAGAACAAAAAAGAAGAATACCTTTTTCTTTTCTTTTGCGAAACAAATAATAACAACAAGAAGAATATGAAGCTTATATATATATATATATATATATATAAATACTGCACTCAAAAGGACATACTACTCGTGTAGATGTAAAACCTTGGTGTTGTTGTTATTCGTAGGCAATTTTTCGCATTCACTTTTTGTATGTGTGATACTAGGCCTGTTTGGATTTATCGACCATTTCATGTTCACTTCCTGCGCGTGGTCGTTGTAGTCGTTTTTTTCTCCATGCGCGGCCACCACAGCGCAGACAGAACACCAACACCAACACTCCCATCACCAGCCAAACACCCGTAAAGAGGACATCAAAGACGACTTGTGTGAGTGTGCGGTTTGGCCAAAAATACCATTGAAGGAGACTCACCATGTACGTGAGGGGTGGTGCAGGTGTTGTACTAGGGTATTGAAAAGCACTCGCTTCTTCCACCCCAACGCAGCTTTCATTACCTGTAGTCCATACAAATCCACTTTTCTTATCGGCGCGTGCATGCAGAAAGTGACAGCCTGATTTATGCGTCAGTGCCGCAAGTGGAAGTGTCAGGCGAAGCACAGATTCTCCCTTTTGCGGAATACTATGCACAGTAACGGTCACATTTACGTGTGCCTCCAAAAAGTTTTGATCCATATCCTGGAATGATACGTTTTCCAATGTTTCCGTATTGACGGTGAGTTGCAATATACCATAGTTGCGCTCCACATACACCCCAACACGACGTTTTGTGGGAAAGACCACATGAATAAGTGTTGGGAGTCCAATGAATTTCGCGGAGCTGTGCGTGAGACCGGAACTCGTCGCCTCTAGAATGGGATAACCCAATCCCAACATGGCGTCCCTTGTGGTGTCCATTCCAATCTCACCGAGGTGCACATCCCCGCTAAGAAACACCACACGCTCCACCCGATGCCGTCGCAGAAGATGAAGCAGTCGATCGCGTGATTTGGGAAAAGCCCCCCAATTCTCACTCACTTTTTCGTCCAGAAATATCTGCACACCGCTACCAATGACTGTGATGGCGCAGCGCGATGGGCCACGTGTTGGGTGCGACCCCACCAGATCCTCGCGAAGACGCGTCTCGAGCCATTCCCACTGCTCCTCTCCAAGCATGTCGCCACTCCGCGTAGCATTTACCGGATCACGAAAGTAACGTACATCGAGGAGGATAAAACAAAAGGGGGACGCATACACCCGTTGCAGGGCTGTCATCCACCCCCACTGGGTGGATGCGAGGGTTACATTGGTACTTGTATCCCTATTCTCCTCTTTCCTTGTGTTGGTGTTTTTATTTGTATTCCTGTTGCTATGACTATGCTGCGTGGGGTTATGCATGTCCAGTGTGGGAATGGCGCCTTGACGGAATGGAATAGCCTCAAAACTGTACACCCCACGCCGTCCTCGGCGTGGATCATCCTTTGCGACATCCAAAAAGTCCAGAAAGAATTGTTGCACCGCGTCCTTATGTTCATACTCCGCACCTCCATCGTTTTTGCCCATATCATGATCATCCCACACCCCCAAAACACGCGGACGGGTATTCGTCCCCACACGTTGCCGCAAACAGTTTTCGCGGAATCGCGTGTACTCGGGTGCGCCGTGTTGTTCAACAAATTTTGCCCGCATCACCTCCAACTCGCTGGTCGGGGTGCAACCACGCAGAAGAGAACGTTTGTCCAAATATACCGCGTCACCGAGCCAAACAAGTGCGTCCACCGGAGCCTCCTCGTTTGTATCCGCCACACCGCCGTTTGTGGTGCGATTACTGTAAATGTTGGTGCATCCAACGCCTCCAGCAATACGTCCCCAATAGCTTTGATCGCCGTTGTGTTTGTTGCAGCTAATGAAGACAGACTGTGTGAGGGTGAGGGGTACTGCAGCAGTCAACTGAAACATCAATAATAGACATAATATGAACGGCAAAAGTAATGGGAACGAACGGAGTCTTCCGTTAACTGCCTTTTTAAAGTCCAATACAAACAATGATAAGTGATTCATTTATCTAAGATAAGTAAAGTAAAACGTATTTATCAGAGTTGCCTCTTCGTTTTTTTTTTTTCTTCTTCTTGGTTTGCTTTACAGTTGCTGCTACGTCTTTGGGCTAACAGGTTTCTGAACACTTAAACACACACACACAGAAAAAAGAAAAAGAAAAAAGTGACATAGCCACCCAAAAGGAAAAGGACTATTCATGAAAGAGAAAAACAATCATCACAACAATAATGACAAAACAAAAGGACGAAATAAAAGTTATTAAAAACACCTCAGTTAAATTTTATAAATAAAACTCATTATTTCATTTTTTTTTTTTACCTTTTCTTTCTAGTTTCCGCTTTTTTCTTTTCTTTTCTTTGCAAAGGGTCGTCGATTCAAATAACACTCAAAGAACGTAGTACAAAAAGTGAAGAAGAATGACAATAGCAAGAATAAGAGCAAGTAAGATTCAAGGAAATGCCGCTTGTATATATATACTAATGGGTTTAACCCTTTTATCCCTTTTCCTCGTCTTATTTGGATTCAAAGAAAAAAACAAAAGTCTCAGTTTAACATAATGTTAACATACGACTCAACAAGCACACATTCACCCAGAAGCAAGTGTGTATGCATACAAACAACAAATAGATCAAGTTTAACATCGCACCAGCAGCGAGAAAGAGAAAAGTAGCAAGGATTGGGGGGAAGGAAGAGAAAGGGAGGACGTAAACAGAAACAGTAAAGCGAAAAACACAAGAAAAAAAGCAAAGAAAAGAAACAAAAAAAAATGACATGTACATTTGGGTTAAGTGAGAAGAGCTGTTTTTATGAGCCCTGTAACCCATTTAGCATCGCTTCTTCTTTACTGCTGTCTTCTCCCGCAAAAGTAAGAAGCAAATGAAAAAACAAAAAAAAAACAAAAACAAGAGGAACAACTGGAAAAAAACAACGAAATTAAACAAACAAAAGAAAAACACGAAAAAAAGGAAATAAAAAGGACGAGAGCAAAAAACAACAAAAAAAAACATACGAAAATTGGTACAATATCGTTTCCTACCGCAATGAATTCTGCGTGCACAATGAGACAAATATTAATAGTGATGATAAAAGCGAAAAAAGATTTTCTTTTTTTTTTATTTACAGCAAAAAAAAAAGAAAAATACCGAGTAAAGCACAATAATCCATCAGGTGTAAGATATGAGTGAAAACAGTAGTGAAAAAAAAATCCGGAGTAGAGTTCGTATCCGTAAAAAAGTAAAAAAAAAATATATATATATATTAAATACACGCACACTAACAAAAGCAGGATGTCGTCAAAAAGAACACAAATCCCACATTTTCTCTCACTACTGTTTTCAATAGTTTCACCGTTTATGATCATCACTTTTTAAAAATATATCTCTCCCTTTTCATGTCCCCATCGATTCCTCTTCTTTTTCTTACTTTTTCCGTTTTTTTTTTTTTTTTGTGTGTTCCTTTTCCAATAAATCTCACGTTTTTAACATAACGAGTTCATTTTAGTCCTTTTTTTTTTTTTACTTCCTAAAGTTCTTTTCCACGTTGGATGGCACATTCTCACTTGTTACACCACACAACAACGTACAACAACTGAAAGAAGAGAAAGGAAAAACAAGTCGAAAAATAAACAGCAACATCCTAACATACAGAAACTAAAAGAAAAAAAAATGCATCATAGAAAACGAAACATTGAAATGACAAATTGAACTCTCCTCTCAAATCTGTTTCTTTTGCCTAAAACAAACGAGCATGCATTAGCAGATGTACTTAAGGTAGAATGCCCGCTCCGGCAACGAATAAACTTTTCTGTTTACTTGAGGGGCTGAAAAGAATGGTCCCCTTTTCTTTTCCCCTCTTGGCTCTTCGCTATAAGAATGAGAGCAGCAACAAAAAACCTATAAAGAAGAATATATATATATATATATATATATTTGGAACATGTGCTTTACTAGGGGTATTAATATGTGATCCAAAAGTGTCCGGAATTTTTCACTTCCCACTAATACCTTTTTTTTTTCTTTCATCTCTTATTTTTTGTTCCTTTTACAGTCACGCTAAACGCACGTCCATCCTCAAGAGACGCCATTCACCAAGATCACCAGGCAAGAATCGCCATATCAAACATCTAAGAAAATAATAATAATAACAGAATTTCGATGATAAATAATAAAGACAAAGAATCCTCATTGCATGCCATCCACGCTCTTCACAACATGTTCGTGTGTTCATCCCCAAAAACATTTTCCTTTTTCCTTTTCCCCCGACTCCCCCCCCCCCCACCTTTAATTTCTGAGCCCATCATTCATCTCCATTGTTCTGTAGTATGGCATAGAGTGCGGCGTTGCTCCGCTCAAGCTCCTCAATGCGTCGCTGTGCGAGTCGGAGGCGTTCCTCCGCCTCTTCGCGTCCGTTTCGGTGAATCGGTTCCGCTGCGCTGTGTCGCCGTTGTTTCACAATCGCCGCCTCCTCTGCCCCCGCAGATTCCCCATCGCGTGCGGTGCAGTCCTCTCGCGCCAAGACAGACATGACATTTATGGCCGAAGAGGCGGAGGCGGGGACTGACGCTGTGTTTGGCGGGTTTGGTTTGGGGAGGCGGTCGGCGCGTGGTTTTCCACGAATGACGTTGCGGTATTGCGCCCATAGATCCCATCGACACTGCGATTCACACGCCGCGAGGGTGCCGCGGTTGCCCTCTTCTTTTTCAAGCAGAAGTTGAAGAAAGGCGCGTTGGGCTGCGCCTCTTGGGGCGGAAAGTCCGGTGCTAGATGGCCGACGTGGGGCTCCGTCGCCACCCGAGAAGGATCCCGCAGTGTTTGCGTAACTCGCACTCGCACCAGGCAAAGAGGAGGATGTTGGACTTTGCATAAAATGATTTGCTTGACAATTCACACTGTGGGTACTGTTTGTAGTAACATTGTTATTCATACTGTTGTTGCTGTTGAAATGATGATCGTTAATATTATTGTTGTTATTATTAGTACTAGTATTGTTGTTGTTGTTCTGGTATCCCGCTGGCCCTCCGAGAAGAAGGTGAGTGAGTTGGTGATAACGCTCCGCCTCTG
The DNA here is from genome assembly GCA_030849715.1 of Trypanosoma mega. Lineage (NCBI taxonomy): Eukaryota > Euglenozoa > Kinetoplastea > Trypanosomatida > Trypanosomatidae > Trypanosoma > Trypanosoma mega. The sequence goes on along the minus strand of JASANV010001543.1, from coordinate 98,266 downwards.
CCATTGCGCGGAGCGTTTCTTCCTGCCAATAGGCGTTCTCCTCGCGCAGGTTATCCAGCGCAACGGTGTCATCGCGTCCCATCTGTCGCATCACGGTGTTGGCGATAAATGTGGAACAGGACGGGATGTCATCAATACTACCCAAACTGTCATTTGCAATCACCACGTGAGGGCTCATGTGTCCGCTACGCGCTTGCATGCGTTGCCCCAACTGCACACTACCCACGCGCGAGCAAACGGAGGAGGGGCGACGCACATAAAGTCCCATATCCTGTTGCGATCCCATCCCACTCAATCCCGAGTGCAGCAGCTGCGGCGAAGACGGTTGTAGCGGCTGCAACTGCAGTTGAAGCTGCTGATGCGGATGGGGCTGCGGAATGGCAATGGCTGGCATGGGCTCCTCCCCCTCATGCGGCGTCGGGTCTGGCGCGAGAAGCTGCTCATAGCTCGCCGCCAACGCCGCGGGAATGCGTTGGAGATAAAACACCATTTCTTCCGCCCGCACCGGCTCCAACGCGGCGTCGCGTGTGGCCGCGAGGTGCTGCACGGGATCCCGCAACACCTCCTCCGGCGGGGTGCGCACAAAGCGGATGACCTGCGCCAAGCAACGCGAGGCGTCATTCACGACGCGGGCGAGCCCGGCGCTTTGCCGCCACGCCGCATACGCCCCCTCCGCGTACCCAAACGCCGACGCCTCCACGCACTGACGGGCGTGCGTCTCGTCGGCGGCGAGGCGCTCCGCCGCGCTCCGGTCCGGACGCACATGGTGCACCCCGTTGCCCACCTGCCGCGCCGCCACGGCCGGGGGCGCGGGGTCCGTCTCCGCCGAGCGCCCCGTCGGGACGCCCGACACCCGCTCCCGCCGCGTCGCGCTCGACAAGGGCGAGAGTCCCCCCGCGCAGAGGTGGGCGTTCGCGGCGGGGCTGCGCTCGCGGGAGGGGGAGGAGCGGGTCGGCGCCGCGTGCGGCTCCTCCGACCCCTCCAACAGCGCGGACGTCGCCAGCGCCAGGACGGCCGCACCCGCCGCCTCGTGTCGGGTGGAATGGGGGACAGATATGGTGTGGGGGGCGGATTTGGGACGGGGGGAGATCGGGTGTCGGGTTTTCCCGGACCGCTGTCGATGGTGGCTTGTCTGGCGGTGCGCGTCAAACACACCACGGGACTTTAAGCCCAACGTCGCAGGTGGGGGTCGGGGCGGGGAGACGCGCACTTGGGTGACGGAACGCACCGTCACATCGCCGTCGGTGTGGATACTACCCAAAATGCGTTGCACATGTAACTGCGCCCGCGGCGTCGCCTCCTCGAGCATGACGGCAGTGGGATCGACGCACGCACCCTTCTTACCTCGCGCAGGGGAGTGCGAGGGTACGGATTTTTGTTTGCCGGTCGTTTTGAATGGCAACAAAAAGGAAAACGAAGACTAAGGAGGAAAAGCAATACAAGAACTACTACTACTAATAATAATATCAGCAAGAAAAAAAAAGAACGGGGATAGAAACAAATGCGACCAAGCTTCTTTTCCCTTATGTTGTTTTTCGTTCTTTAAGGGGGTTCTATCCTCTTCCTTTTTTCTTTTTCTGATTTCTGCGTCAAACAACAACAACACCAACAACAAAAAATAATGCTCTTTGTGCTTAGTTGTATATATATATATATATATATATATATATATATATATAGATGTATAAATCGCTCTCTTGATCGTCACCAACGCTTCGTCCACCTAAACAACAAAAAAATATTCAAATGACCTCCTCCCCAACTTCGTTCTTTTGTTATTATTATTATTTTTTTTTTGTATGTCTCTTATTCCTTCGGTCAACAAATAAAGCACAACAAAGCAGACTGTTTCCTTCACTACACTTTGACTTCCCTTTTGTGACTATTCTGTCACTTCACAGAAGATGAACAGCAACAGAAAAAAAGAAAAAAAAAGTCATTACAAAGCAGCAACAGGGAAAGTATGATTAAGGTAAATGGTGTCACAACAAGAATGGGAAAGTAAGAACCAAAAAAAAAAACATCGTCATCAAAAGTGAATGACATAAAATCAAGTTACATAGATAAATCCAACAGCGTACTGCGCAAACACATCAACAAGAATGATGGACAATATGGTTATTCATCATGATAGTAATTGAGCGACATTGAATACCAAATCAACCCCACATCCTTACACGTTCACATACACAGCATTCAAATCTAATCAGAGACATATAAACAAACAAACAAATCATTTTGTACAGAAGGATAGAGGACAGCATCTAAAAAATAAATAAATAAACAAATAAAAAGGATTGAAGGGCTTCTATCATAGCGAAATAAATTGTAATAATAATGAAAAAAAAAAGCATCACAATACACCCGTCGTTTGACTGCTTCCACACTTGGAGGAATATGTTGAAGACTCTGACGGTGGCGGTTGTATCATGACCGCCATTTGCTCCTTCACTACTTGCCATTCAGCCAACTCTGTTTTGAGCACCGCCACCACATCTCGTGCGGCGCGCAGTCGCTCCTCCATGCATCGAATCTCTGTTTCATGACGGTCTAACATCACTCGCGCCGCGTCCTCCTCCGCTTCGTATGTGACCTCCAACTGCTGCACCTCCTCCGCGGCGGCGGCCAAACGACGGCGGAGTTCCACCGTTTCCGCATCCACGACATCACAAGGCGCGATGACGGGGCTCTCGCTTCCGGCGCAAAGCGTCACTATGGAAACGCCGGTGGTATTCGGCGAGTTCCATGAGGCTGTGGTCGTGTTCAGTGGACGAAGAATGGCCGCGGAATGCAATGGGGTTCCATCCGCGATGGGGTGCCCATTCCCTTGCGGGGTGCTCTCACTGGTGCTAAAGTGCAAACGTTTATTTGGTGAAGGCGTGCATCCCACCCATTGTCCTAAATTGGTGTGAAAACCCATTCCCGAGTCCATTCCCGTGCGGGTTTCACTGCCGGGTGTGTGTGCGGCACGAATGGACTCCTCCAACACCTCCGCCGCCCCGCCCTTCTCACGAATTCGCGCATTGAGGCCTTTTTGATCCGCCAACGCAGATTGCAACTCGGCGCGAAGGGATTGCACCTCCGACGACGCAGCCTCAGCCAACTGGCGCAGAAACCGCGTATTTTCCTTCTCCAATTGTTGACGTTTGGTTTGATAATTCGCCTCCATCTCACGCAGGGTGGTGTCGAGGGCGGTGCTGTCGGCTTTGAGGGTGTCCACATCCTCCAAGTGCGTGAGGAGTTCCTCCTCCCGCGCATGGGCGGTCCGACACATCTTTCGTACACTGTTGTGAAAGACGGAGACGGGATGCTTCATCGTCGCCAAATGACGGGTGCAGAAGAGACAGTAACGCTCCAATCCACTCGCGGCACGGCGCAGCGCATTCCACGCATGGTTTTCTTTTTCTTCCCCATTGTCAAACCTTCTCCCTTCCCTGGCGGCTTCGTGCATGAGGGTTCGAGCCGTATTCGGCGCCTCACTGTTACAACTACTACGATGTCCATCGCTCGTTTGCGCAACATCCCACACACGATGCTGTGCCAGATGAGACAAAGGAGAGCTGGGATCATGACGACTGCCATTGCTACCCTCCACAACCGCCTCTAAACAAGCCAACTGTTGCAAAATGACGTCTTGGCGAACCTGCAACGTGAGGAGTTGTGTGTTCTTCTCGACAAGCATGCTGTCTAACATTTCAAGTTCCTCCACCGCACGAACATGGTTTTCCACGATGGCAGTTTCAGCCTTTACTTCACGCGTGCGTTGACGCACATTCTCGGTTTGGCAACGCAAAGCTTCCCGTTTCACTTGTAATTGCTCGAACTGAGACTCTTTTTGTTTGACCTCCGCTTCTAGTTCCTGAATTTGCTGTCGCGTGGTGTCAATTTGCTGCTGAACCGCAGCGAGATGCGCATCGTCTAGAGTAACAACAGATCCATTTGCGGATGCGGATGGAGTGATTCTTTCTTGTGAAGTATCCATTCCAGATGATGGAAAAAAAAAATAGTAATAAATAAATGCTGAGGAGAAGGGGTAGATGGTTGCTGGATTGGTTGCTTTCTTGTGTATTACTTCTTTCTGTGTTTACCTATTCTCTTGTTGCTCTTCTACTTGTCCCTTCTTCGTCTTCTCTATCCCTTGACTTCTTTTTTTTTTTCAATATATTTTACAATATAAAATGTAAAACAAATGTATTTATGTACCAACGTATATGTGTGCGTTTCAGTGACTGGGAAGAGAAGCCTCACGTTTTATGCCAAGCACATACACATACGCACACATATATAAGAGTATAAACAAGATTACGCACGCAAAGCAAAAAAAACGAATTGGAGAACAAAAAAAAAGATAAAATATAGAAAAACAACAACAACAACAACCAGAGTGCAAGAGGAGCAAAAGCACATATTTGTATCCCCATAAAAAAAGGAATAATTTAAATCCATATTGTTTAATTTGCTGCACACCAGAAACACCAACAGCACATATGTGAGTAAACTAAACATGCGGCATAGTAATTTCACACACTCATCAGTTTCTATCATACATACATTCCCCTGTCAGATACGGAGAGAAAAAGCGAGAGAAAGTGAGAGACAAAAATGGAATAATAATAATAATAATAACAATAATAATCATAGTAAGAACCGTATTTCAAAAACCTAAGAAAAGCACCATTCACTCCTACTTTTTTGGTTTTCTTTTTTTCTCATTTCTTTCGCTACTATTATTGTTACTGTCACTTTTCATTTCTCTTCACGCGCCGATTAAGAACTCCCACCCTTTTCCTCCCCCCCCCCTACGCCTTCCGTCCCTTTCCAATAGGCAAATCGCCTACTTTATCTACTTGCTGAATGACAATCAACAGGTATTTCGTATCTGGTGCTACAAGCACCTCATGCTTCTTTGATCGCACACGTAGAAAGAGAAGATCATTGTTGTTATCTAACTCAATCACGGCATTACGGGCCTTCATTGCGAGGCTCTGAAAGAGTGCACTGTATTGAACCGCCAAGAGACGTGAGTGCTCCTGAAAGGTGTGACGAATGGGAATGCCGTCACTGTTTACAATAATCATTCCCTGCACACCAGGATGGTTTGTGATTTGCTTCACAAGTTCCTCAATGTCACCAGCACCAGTCATCGCCATTTTTGCTGAAGTCTTTTTTTTTATGTGTGTGATTGTTTTCCGTATTGCTACTCTTCTTTATTTATTCAAAAGTACGAAAATTCATCGCAATTGACATTATTGTGACAGAAAAAAAAAAAAAACACACAAAAATAAAGAGGGAAAAAAAGCAAATCCATAAAAATGCAAAAATTCAAAAACCATAAACGAAAACAACAAAAGACATCGAATGAAAAAACCTCCGCAGCAAAAAGGAGATTGATTCTGATTCACTGTAATGTTTTTTTTTTTTTGCCTTTCATCCAAGAAACTTACTTAAAAAAAACAGAAAAGAAGAAGGTTAATAAGAGCACAATAAAAACCAATAAAAAAAGAGTGCTAAGCCATTTCAAAGAGACAAAGATGCTCATATTCCTTCTTCTTTTTCCATCTCCTTCTTGTGTGCTTGTGTGTACTTATCTCTGACACGCACCTTCTTGCTGTTGTCATGTGAGAATTATTGTTAGAAGATAATATAGGTATCACCACCATGTAGAAATCAAACAAATGAATATACACAGAAGCAAAGGAGAATTCCCTTTTTGTTGTTGTTGTTGTTGTCCTTTTTTAGAATTATTTTTGTTCCCTCTTTTTTTAATTTTTTTTTTTCTTGTACCTTATTCTTTCGTCTGTCGACTATATACTCTCCCTATTCCCATTCCTTCTCGTCTCACATTTAAATATTCTCGAGAAACTGTCGATCGCTTCCAAGTTTTGTGAGTTCAAAAAACAGTGAGAAAACGACACCGTCGAGAACGGCCGCACCTATATTCGCTCCTGTTCCCTTAAAGAATCCACGCCACCCCTCAACCCGAATCAGATCCGAAACCATACTCCGCAATCTCGCAAAGGGCACATCTCGCTTTTTCCCACCCCGCCCTTCTGGTGGAAGCGCCTGTAAACGGGTGTGCAACACCGCCACTGGATTAAACAATCCCGCCGTCACCGCACTCGCCAACGCCCCTGCCGTTGCATTGAGAATCGGATTATCTGTTGGGGAAAGAAACCAATTCCGCTGCCAAAGTCGTCGATGGGGTGAGACATCCCCTTCCCGCTCCCAACGCGTGAGGGTGGGGGCGGTGACGGTGTAAAGTGCCTTTTTGGTTTCACTATATAATCCCCACCAAACCCCACTCGCGGGGAGTTCCGCTAAACCGGCGGAGAGTCCCGCGTAAAGGCCGCGCATGCCGCACAAACCGCGCATCCATCTCTCTCGCCAAAACGCATAGGATCGGGCATGCGATGCCTTTGCGGAAACGGATGGCATTTGGTATAATCCCCACACCTCCTTTCCAGTGTGCCAGGCGGGGCGGTAGGCGTTGGCGCTGGCCATGCCATAACCGGCTGTTAACTGCCGATTGCACACCACCGCAATGGGAGTGACGATAACGAGGGAGACCAACTCCCCCGCCACACCCCCAACCGCCACGGCGTAACTATTGGTGTCGAAGTGGTGCCCGTCCACCTCGTGCGGCCGCGGTAATGGGGGGGAGGCGCGGTCGGACAGCCCCAACGCCGATTCAGAAGAAGAAGAAGAAGAAGAAGAAGAAGTGGTTGGATCATCCAGCATCTCCTTTACCAACTCGAGGGTGTGCAGATAGCTCACCTCGCCAATAATATTTCCCAAAACAGCCGCACCAAGACCACGATAGACCCCACGAAAGCCTTTCCTTTTGGTGTTCGTTCCCACCTCCCCCCGATACGCCTGCGCAATGAGCGCGGAGACGGAGGGCGAGGTGTCCTCACGTGTGACACGCTTTCTGGCAATGGCGAGTTGTAATGGGTGGAACAGCACGGTGCGAAGGGTCACGTTAAGGGTGAGGAGGGCAAGCCAGGTGGGGGTGTGTAGATCCGAGAGGCCGCGGCTCACAGCGTTGGTGGAAAGGAGAGACGCACTCGGCGGCACATCACACAAACTGTCAGAAGAGGACATGGAGAAAACGAAAGGCGTGCTACAGGCCCTATGCACGGTGGTGTAAATGGGTACGAGTGAGACCTAAGCATGAGGGGAGACAGAGAGGAAAAGGAACCAAAAAGAAAAAAAGAGAAAGAAAGCTCACATGTATAAAGCTCTGTATGTATAAAGAAAGTTAAACAAAAAAAGAACAATAAGAACAACGACGAGAAAGGATAAGAACTCCTTTTTTCTTTTTGACGTGTGGTCCACTTGATGTTTTTAAAAGAGAAACATTGGAAGAGAAAGGTTTAGTAATTTCCCGGAGGCGACCAACGAAAATAAAAGTAGTGGTGATTTCACACATGAATAACAAAAGGAAAGAAAAGTAAACATTATGAGCAATTGTTTCTATAAATAAAGAGAAATAGACCGAACCAAAAAAAAAAAAAAAAGCAAAACAACAAAAACAAAGGTAAATGAAAAAAAATGAGAACTTGCACCATCTAGGGTTGGGACGAACGAATTAAAACACCGTAAACAAAAAAATAAAAATAAAACAATAAGGCGTTTTGTGCTTCATCACCAACTAAAGAGTTATACTTCTGAATGTGTGCGTGTATGTTCACGTTTCTTTCCATACATCTTTAAAAAAACACATTTCATCCTGGTCTCCCGTTTTTTCTTTTACTTTTTATTGGTCTTCCTCGTTTCTCTGCGAGTATTACGAGAAAAATGATCCTTAATCAACATCATACATATATATATATATATGCATTTTTCTTTCCCTAAAAAAAAGCATTGTTTCTTTTCTTTTGTTTATATTTGCTCATCACTTTTCATAACCACACAGATATATATATATATATATATGTACGTAGATGCGTTACGCCTCCACTGTCTCATTGTTGAGCACTCGGCCACTTTCAATCACGAGAGGCTCTGATTTGTTGTTCCGAATCGCCACCTCCCCCTTTGCCACAACACCTTTACTGAATCGAACCGGTCCAAAGACGGAGAGCTTATCACACGCAATCAGCGATGGCACACCGCCCTTGACCAGTTCCTCGAGACCATTAATCATCTTATAGAGTCCACTATCCAACACAACGGTCGGTGGCTTGCCTTTACGATCCGCATGTAACAAGAGACGATTGTCCGGGGTAATCACATACGCGTCGGAGCGGAGGGCCAAAAGGTCCGCGCACGTCTTCACAGGTGAGAAGCGTTCCCGCGGGACGATAATGGCGGCACTTTGTTCGAAACACGCAATAGCGGCACCCATCGCCGTCTCCAATTGATACACCTTTGTGGAACCATCCTCTGTCGGGTTCACCGTCTTTGCGTTGCGAATCACAGGGAGTGGAAGAATACCCCCATGCTCCGTCATGGTGCGCTTGAGGGAGTGGAGGTTCACCCAAAGATTATTGGTGTTGAAGAAGCGGTGCTTCTCGATGTCCTGAAAGCTTCCCTCATCCTGTTTGAGGCATTGCGCCGACTCCCGCAGAACGAGACGGCGCGTTTCGACCATCTCCGCCCCGCCCGCCCCACCGCCACCAATCGGGGAGTAAAACGTTTGATACGCCAAATGCCCCCCTTTGCGGTCCGAATCTGTCCGCTCACAGACCTCCATCAGAAAGTCCAGCTTTTTCTCCTCCATGTAGGCGAGAAGGGCGGCGTCGAGGGTGGCCCCGAGATTGTCCCCGTTGGAGACAAACATAAACTCATACCCCGCCGCAATCAACTCATCCAATCGACCGCTGCCGTAGAGGGCGGTGTAGAGATCGCCGTGCCCTGGCGGCGCCCACTCACAGTTCGGGTCCGACGCATACGTGGCGGGAAAGAGATCCTCTTGACGAATCTTTGGTACCCGGTTCTGCATCAATTCCACCTCCTTCTCAAAGGAGTCGTGAAGGGCGGGGTACTTGGCGAGGTACGTCCTGGTTCCCTCCGATGTGGAGAAGGAGTTCATGAGCATAAACCGTAGATTGCCATCGCACTGCTTGCGCAGGTGCTGAACCTGAAGGGCGGTGAAGTCGAGAAAGGTCTGACCATCTTTTACCTGTAGGAGCGTTTTGGCGGTGTGAAGCCCCATACTCGTGCCGAGGCCGCCGTTAAGTTTCATCATCACCGTTTTCTTGAGGAGGGCGGGATCACCCTTGCCTTTGAGGCTTGACAGGGTGTCAAGGGACTCGACAGGGGTGAGAATGCTTTCGGGAATGTCGCCTGTGTTGCCGGAGGCAATGATGGCGTGTTGCGCCAAAAAGGTGCGGATGCAGGCTTCATTGATTCCCGCAGCTTCCATTTTGGCTTTGCACGCTGCAGCAGCCTCCGTCATTGGAACGACAAGAGGCATCTTTTGATTTTTTGATTGAGGATTAAAAATAAATAGGCTTTTGATTTTTATTGCTAAAAAGTTTGTATACAATAAAATTTCACTTTTTTTTTTTGTTTTGTTGTTGGGAGGTTGTTTGCAGTGACTTCGTATATGTTCTCTGGACAAGCGACAATGAAGTAATAGATAAAGTATTTTATTATTATTTTTGTTTCTTTTCTTTATGATCGGAAGTAGACAAAGTATTACCATAAGAGAAAAATGTTAAAAAAATAGTAGTGGTAAAATGATCACACATCAATAACAACAACAAAAAAAAACCCTCAGAAAACAAGCATCAAATAATGGGAAGGAAAATGTTTCACTCACCAGAACACACACACAGAAAAAGGAACAAAAAGTATAACAATAATCATCACATTTTATTTGCTCATTTTTTAAAATCCATTTCTCATCATAATGAGCTTAAACGTCAAAACAACAACAACAACCATCAAACATCGACAAAAACAAAAAACGACAGTTTTCCTTTTTGTCTTCTCCCTCCTTCGTCATTTCAAAAATTTTCTCTACACACTCCTCCCATTATATACGCACAGACACAAAAAGACTAAAAGCAAACGTTCAGTAAAAATATAATACACGTTTACTTCCTTCATTATCGGTGCCTTTTCTTTTTTTTAAATTTGTTTGTTTACGTCGTCAAGTGTGCAAACATGTTTTGCAGTTCATCTTCATTGACCTCCTCAATATCATCTTCCATATCTTCCCAATCTTCATCCTCGTGGGGTGTGACGTCACTTGCCTTATTACCATTTTGCATGTTTATCGCCTCTTCCATCGCAAGAAGTTCATTCTGGTGCTTTTTCTTCTGCTCCTCCTGCAGCAGGCGAATATACTTTCCCAATTCCCGCCGCTCCGTCTTTGCATTCTCTCCTTTTCGAATCTGTTGGCGACGGGACTGCAGTTCTCGCATGTGCTCCTTGAGTACCATGCGTTCCGCTGCCTGATGTTTCAATAACTCACTGCGTTGCTTACGAAGAGATGCCAATGCGGTTTCGCGCTGTCGCCCTGGTTGGGCTCGGCTGCCGGGTTTCTTGAGTCTTAACTTGGTTGTTCGCATTTTGCCAAGGGATGAATTACCGGAGGAGGAATGAAGTGCGGAGCTCTTCTTGGATAACTTCAGTTTTTTCTTGCGCTGAACGCGCGAGGCGCCTCCCACACGGCGTCTGCCCATGGAGTTTCTAAATCAACAACAACAACAACAACAACAACTCTGTTACCAATTGAAGTGATAAATATAGGCACAAGAAAAATAGTAAAAAAAAAAAGGAAGAAATTAAAATATAATCCATGTGTGTACCACATAAGAAAGAGAAGAAAGAATGAATTTTCATCAATCAAGGATAGTCATAACAATCACCTGCAAGAAGTGAAAGTACACAAAACACACACAAACAAAAAAAAATAGACAAAAGAAAAGAGAATAACATGTTGCATGAACATAATAAACAACTGTTGTACTTTTTACTAAAGAAGAAAAACATGCACGTGCCTCGTGAGGGGTAGAATTCCAAGAAATCCAAAACACAAGGGAGGACATTGACAATGATAATAGTCATAATAACAATAATAGTAGTATTCTACTGTACATAGATTCATCATTTCGTTACATCTCTCATGAAATATTCAAAAAAGGAAAAAGGCAAGAAAACAGTAGGAAGGAACAAATTGAAAGTCTTGTAACATAAATAGAAACCTCATCTTTATGTTGCCCGTTTCCAAGCAGTCACAGCAACCTTCTTTCGTGAAGGCTGAGGAGAACGAACGGGCGCAAAGGATGGCTTTGCGACCTCCGAAGAAGATGCCGGAATCGGCTCCATAGTGCTTCGTCGTTCCGAGCCTAACATACTAGGAATAGGAGATTTTCTAAATTTTTTTCGTTGCTTTTTCACATCCGCTCGCTCGTCCAAGGCGGGGTGACGGGCGGAGCATCGGGGGTCGCGCACGTAATCGGCACCATCTTCGCCTGATAGGAGATTCCCCTCATAAACAATTCGCTCTGGTGTGGGGGCAATAGGCACGGGGGTCCCTTCTTGATTACCTAATCGTAAGAGCGGAATAGGTAATCCTTTAGAAAATCTGTTTGGGGTGGATACCATGCTCTCCATACCTAATGTACGAGGAAGGGGGACAGGAGATTCATGTGGAAGTGCATTCCACTCTGGCAACGCCTGCTTTCCAGCATTTTCTGTCAAATCCATTGTAAAGGAGTTACTCAACTGTTTCAATCGCGAGAAGCTGACTGTATTATCTGACATGGAACACTCATTTCGTGCCCAATCATATGTCCGAGTTGGTGGTTGTGGTTGAGGCGAAACGAGTGCGGGAAGAGTTACCGATCCATCATTTCCACTGCTCGGATCCTCACGGTTGCGCAAATGGAGCTCTGCCGGGCGAGCTATCCCAGCTTCTCGATTAGGGTGTAAAATTTGCACAGGTGGTTGTGGGGAGGGTAAAGGAGTTCTTCGTGGGTCATGCATAGAAGGTAGACTAATGCTAAGGCGGCATGGGTCTTGCATTCCTACTCTGCCCTTCTCATCATTTTCCTCCAACGGAGACCGATCCGTCAGCCGGGAAGCTGAGGTAAATGTTAAACTGCCAAACTTTGAAAATGGTGACGTCTCCGCATGTCGGAAGCAGCGATTTCGAAGCGAGCTTCTATTCGTCTCGTCATTCCTTGGCTGCTTCCACGAGACACGGGTGTTAGGGTTCAAGTACAGCTCTGTTACCTCTTCTCCATAGGGGTTTGCTTCATTTTTTTGCTTTCGCACCCACTGCACAAGTCGTCGTCGTCGCTCCTCCGCCGCATAGTTGAGAAGTGGACGATTTAAAAAGGCAAGTGGGGTTGAATGGTACTCCGTCACAATCTTTTGCCGTTCCTCATGCTCTTGGCAAAAAAGCTGCTCCGCCCGACGCACCAGCCACTCTTCCTTAATGTTAGCAAGAAGTGGAACAAACAAGGGTGGGGCCGAATGCGTGGCATTGACAGTAACCGCAAACCACGCCATATGCTGTATAAGGGCCTTGTGCTGTTCTTCTAAGTCTGTCTCAAGCGCACGCCGCTCAATCGATTCCGTGCGAAGCAGAAGCTCAATAAAGGCGTCAAGTAAGTCATCCCGATAAATGGAGGGGGTCAAATCATGAACAACACTCCATTGGTGTTCGATAAAAGCTACAAAGGAATGCTCCGACATGGGCAGTGTCTTCGAGTCACAGCGAATCAAAAGGTCTGCTGTGGTGGAGGGTGTTGGCGCTGTAGGGATTGTGGTAGCTGTCATTGCCCCATCCTCGTGAAGTGGGGTATTAGCCGAAATGGTGCATACATCCTTTTTTGGGGGCCTTACCAAAGGGTATGATGGCTCTTTTTTGCCAAAAAGTTCTTCTAGTAACTTTCGTGCGTCCTCGGCGGAGTGCAATGCAGATGAACAATTTCCACTCCCGTCTTCTTTATTTTTGGCTTTTTGTTCCTTCTCTTCCTTTTCTTCTTCTTCTTCTTTTTCCATTTTCGCTGCTTGTTCCTTTTCTTTTTTCTTTTCTTGTTCCTTTTCGACTTCCTGTTCCACCGCCGCGCAGATTCGCGGAGTAGATGGGGGCGAACGGGAATGGGAGAGGATATGCAATGTGTCCAACTCCGGGGAGTTGAACGGGTCCACAGAGGCAGCTGTAGCACTAGAGGGAATGAATCCCGTTGTGCGGGTAATATCCGCCGCTAACATGGCCCGCGTGATGAGTGGCGTAAATCTCTTGCCGGTTGCACTGTTGGCCCAATGCAGAACGCGCAAGAGTTCCTCACGCTCTCTGCGTATAATGGTCAAGGAGGCAATGGCGCATCGTTCATGCAGCACCACGCGCTCATCACGTTGGGCAGCGAGAAAGAGTCCGAGCCGTCGCGCCGCATAACGCTTGAGGCGCAATCGAAGCGTATGCAACACACTATTAAACCGCATTCTTTCATGCAACCAATGCATAAAGTGTCGCTCCCGCTGGGAACGAAATACACGTTGCAGAAGAAATGCCGATCGCTCCTTTGCAGCCAAGCTGCGTTGCAGTTTAACGCGCAGGAACGGCACCAGATGTCGCAGTGCGGCATTGTATTGAATCCGCTTTCGTTGTTTAAATGCGCGCCAAGCGGTTTGGATCTTAAATGCGGCGCGCGGCTTCTCTATCGTCTCGAGTCGCACATACGCCCTGTGTCGCCACACCACCCGACGCATGGAGGCGGCGAATCGAACAGCCATGACGGCAATCATAAACGACCGAATCGCGCGGCGCTGAAACCGCTTGGAGGAGTGTGTGGAGGAGAGGAACGTGGCGCGCCGAAGCGCGGCGTCCGTGCTGCGCTGTCCAAATGAGATAATGGAACCTTTTGCACGCGTCATAGAGGCATCGGGGCGTGTGCGTTCCACATGTGGGGCGGCAGTGATGGAGACGGAACGCAACGAACGCCGTTTTCCCGAACGGTTCGTAACAGTTGACGACCTCTTGCCGCCACCGGATGTAATCGGTGTCAGCATGCACTACTACGAATAGAATAATGATAAAAATGAGAATGGGTTTGAAGACACCAACAAGAATGGAAATCAAGAAGAAAGGGTATAATAACAAAAACAAGAAAAATAAGTTTTTTATTTATTTTTATTTGGGTATAAAAAGTGAAGATGTGTGGTGAGAAAACATAGACAACAAGAGAAAACAAAGAGCTATCTCATTGAGCACAGAAAAATTATCTCGAATGGATGCTAAGTAATTATAAGCAATCTTTAATTATTTTTTCTTTGAGTTAAAGACAAAACAACAACAACAATAAACACTTTCTCCGTATAACAGTTGCACAGAAGGAAGAGTAAATTACTGCCCTTTTTGTTCGTTTCATCTTTCCATATAAAATATATATATATATATATATATATGTTGAAGAAAGCAACAACAAAAGAAAGATATTTATCTGATTCTGCATTCATCCATTCTTTTCGCTCCCCACCTACACTCTTTAGCCCTTTTCCTCAAGTATAACAACAATGGATTGTTCAAAGAGAAAAAAAAAAAAATGAGAATTGCAATGCCAAACCGCAAGGGATAGCGCGCGCTGCCACTGGGGTACATGAAACAAACAAAGAAACAAAAATGAAAAACAAACAAGAAATAGTTTCATCCCTTTTTTTTGTTTGATTGTTTGGAGAACATGACGAAATACACAAAATATTTTAGAAAAAAACACACAACAAAGATATCCTCTCTAGTTCACACCCACCCCGGAGTAAAAAATGAAGAAAAAAAAAGACAAAAACAAAGATGCTCTTTACGTAACATTGTTGTCTCCAAACAAATAAAAAAAAAGTTTAAAAGGAGAAAGCAACAATGCGTACAGATTAGGTCTAAGAAGTGTTTCATGTCCATGGCATGCCGTTCGGGAAGAAGAGAAGCCCAATGCTCACCCATATAATAAAAACGCGTATCATGACAATAGAGCACTTGCCTCGCGGATCCCACGCAATTTGTCGACCAAGAAGCCAATAAAAAGCGGGGCAGGACATAATGAAACGACTCACCACGTTCACATGAATAACAGTGAGACCAACCAATAACATGACCATCAGATAAAGTACGTTAGAGGATTGCACTAGAGCTTCAAGAAATTTAAAAATACCGCGTTCACGTGAGGAATATTGTTTGATCTCCCTTGTTCCTTTTCCCTTTTCATCCTCACTCTGTGCTTTCGGATCCCCTATTTTACCACAAACTGGACGCCAATAGAAAATCCAAAAACATCGAGTTACAAAAAAAGCCGAAGGCGACGCAAGAATGACATTTGGAAAGTTCCTAATGGTAAATGATGAAAGAAATCCGACATTCCAATACCGCTTTTGCATCCATCCATAGAATGACCAAAAGCGATTTCCTATCATGCTCCTTGAGGCGGCATCCCATAAGGGCACAAAACGCCTCCAGCAGAAATAATTCAAGGAAAGGTATGGAACGCAAATAATAAACACCTCTACAATAATCGCCAAGCAACGCCAAACGCTTGGCCAGCGGGGAGGAGGAGTCATCGTACCATAACGCCTCGCATAGCGTCGTTTATATGTTTCAAAGAAAAATATTTGCAGAAAAGTAGGGTATAGAATAAACCCCAGACTGATGGTGGCATTGGACCTCGCCCAACCAGCGAGAAAAAAACACAACACCGCACCAATTTCTGCCAACATGGCGGCACCTCGTTTCTTCTTCTCAAGAGGTGGGGGCAAAGCGAGTAGGTACACCCCCAAAAGTGAGAGTAATGAGTAAATACTTTCCGTATAGGCAACAACAGTAAATATGGCTGCGGGGTTTATCATCCAAATAAACACTGCCGCCCCAATTTCCCGCTGCAAGTGTTTCTGTGTGTCCATATCCCTTTTCCTTCCGTCTTTTTCCCCCGAAGAGGATGACGATGACGATAAAGGAAGAGGAATGGCGGAGGGAAGTGGTGGCAACTCATCCAACCACGTCCCCCTTTTACGATGCGATGCCCAAAAGCCGGACGGGTTTGTCTCGTCTCTTCCTCCTCCTCCTCCGATGCTTTGCGAGCCAAGGAGTGTGAGGGCGGTTAGTCGTTGCAGGACAACCCCGGCAACCCCAGCGGCGACCACATTTACAAATGAAAGAAGGAACGACAATGGAACATTGATCTCTACAAAGGAAATACAGTCCACCACCCAGGAGATGATGCGCACAATAAGAGGGATTAATGGAAAGAAGACGCAAGTATTTTCGTGCGAGTATCCGTTGCGGGCAATGTGGAAAAAATGCACACCATCCCAGTTTCGGGGGAAGTCTAAAGAGCGCCAATTATCCTTTACGTCTTCATACAAAAGAAGGCCAGTGTCGAAGAAAAAATCTGCACCAGTGATGCTAGGGAGTATAGCATGAAAAAAGTACATGGCAAGGAGCAGAAAGAGACGTGCACCCGCAACGATTAGGAAGAGGCGTCCACTCGAGCACTTGGCAAGCCAGAGCAGCACATCGGTTTGTCGTGACGTTTCTTTTGTTTTCATAAATATATCTAAGAACAACAACAAGAAAGAAAAAAACCTACTTTACACAAAAAATTATTCCCGAAAAGGTCTAGAGCTTATGTCTCCTTTCTTTTTTTTTTTGCTCCTTTTCTACTCTCTCTTTCTCTCTCAAAAGTAAATATCTTTACTCTTGGTTGCTGTTTTCTCCACATAAGGTCATACACGTATATACGCATATGTATGTATATATGAAAAAAAAAAAAAACAGAAAAATGGGAACCAATAGGTAATTACATTCACACACAAAGAAAGACAAATGTATTGCCGAGGATTACTGTTGAGAGTCAAGAGCTTATTCACGACAAACTTGATTGAAAATTAACCAATAAAAAAATATATAAAGAACCAACAGCAAACAAAACACCATCAATAGCGAAAAAAAAATGGGGGAAAAAAATGGGAACAATCAAATTCCCCGCATTCATTTTTGCTACTTTTATTGTAGCGTGGTTGATAAACATAAAAAAAAAATGACACGAAAAGACCGTCTAGCAATGAGGGGTGCAATTTTTATAAAGTTCTCCCAGTCTTTCATTCGGTGAGACAAATGGTTTAGCTCCACATCTGGTAAAGTCAAGAGCTTCCTTTGCCTTCAGTAAGATATCCTGGACCTCTGTTGTGTTATGTGCGAACGGATGATACTCACCCCGATCCCGATAGACTGGATTGTTTATCATCCTAGAGTGAAAGTATGTGTGCCCCCAGAGAAGTGTGTATGGCGTGTACCATACACCTACAAGTTCAATGACGACAGACCCAGGAGGGAGGAACTGAAGCCACATCAGCCCATTGCCATGAACCCCGAGAAGGACATCAGTCTTGGTGATAATGCGCAACTGTTCACGAATAGGAATATTCTCAAAAGCCACAGACTGCGCTTCCATTCCAACCCCTCGCGCCACTTTCATGAGGTCCGGAATATTTGTTAATTTACGAGTGCGACCACGACGATCAATTATGGTAACGCGATACTTTTCTCCGCATGGACGTGGCTGACCGGGTGGGACGCCCATCATGTTAAGAATAGATGCACTATAATTACGTGCTTCATCACCAAGCATGTCTTTGATGTATCGCTTATCAATAATACCGCGTTGATAACATGCTGTTTGGGTACTTTGATTAGGCACTAAGGGGTGAATTTTCTCCGGTTTACTTGTGATGAGACGATAAAATGGCCAAAAAGGGTTACCTGCAAAAGGAAATTGTTTGTCCTGTCCATATTTGGCATTATGCGTGTCTTCAAAGTCACGCGGATGACCCAGCTTGACGTTACAATACCCCCCCTTATGCCGTCGCCCCTTGGCAATCTGAATGTAGACATCCGCGTCTGACTGCGCCACATCTACCTTGGTTTGAAAGGCTGGCAACAGGGATAGGGTCATGTGAAAGAGATCTTGGCACCAGAATTGCAAAATCCATCCTTTGGAGATGGTATTCACTGGGGCAGGGAGTACGGCAGAGCTATTCTTCATACTGGGTAGTGGTTCAGACATGTACTTGATGTAAATAGAAGGACTATGACGAGAAAACTCGTTACAAGCACGCATACCACCCCTAAATCGTTCACGCTTTTCTTTATGGAAAAATGTCAAGGTGCCGTTAATGACACAGAAATTGCGCACCTCATAATGACAATAACTCAAATGTTTGAGTTCCGTGACAAACGGGCCGCCATTATGGCCGCTGTTACTAAACAATGCCCCATGAATAGTTCCGGGGTTATCATGCACAACAACTTCCGTCTCTTTCCCTTCACCCCTCGTAGGGGAAGGAGAAGTAGAGGAGGAAACGGGCGCTGTGGGTGCGACAACGGTATCTTTCGGCCCACTAATTGGAGCGTTGCCATCACCAATTATCACCTTCCATGATGGGGAGGTCGGGACTGGCGTTTCCGTTCCTGGAGGAGTCCCTTTCAAGGTCCCTTCATGATTTTTATTAGCCTCACGATCAGTTGCCTGGGTTGGAGCAGAAGTGGGAGTTGCTTTGGGTTGGTTTCGCCGGGATGGGATTTCTTCATCGGATGTGGTAAGAAAAAAAACTTGCGCAAACAACCATGTCATGAAACCAAACAAAATCACAGCAAATAGCACCCAACGCAAAGAGTAGAAATGCTGAGTTACACGTCGACGACTATGTGACTTTTGTGATTGCCTTTCCATTGACGTGAAGTCTAAAATTTGTAAACAACAACAACAACAACAACAACTAGATAACACCAAAGATAAAAAGGAAAATAATAATAATAATAATAATAAAAGCACACAGAGACGGTAGAGAAGATAAAGAAATAAACCCTTTTATCTTTCCTAAAAAAAAAAATAATTATTTTATTGTATTAAATTTTTTTTTTTTGTTCAATAACAAACCTATAGCTCAAAAAAACAAAAAAAAGATGCAACAAAAACAAAAACAAGTTGTGACATTGAGGGGGAATCAAGTATTTTTAAATACTCATACAATACAAATAAATATATATATTTCTCGTTTATGACACGCACACACAAAAAAGAGCCCATAGGATAAAGGTTTTTTTTTCTTTGCTGTTTTTGCTCCACCGCCCCTTCTTATTCTTATTTCCCTTCTCTTTGCATCTCATGCATGTGTGCTGTGGTGCACGTACTCCATCATCCATTGCGCCTTTGGACTACCACATGATGGACAACTACACGGGTCTGCCGCGAATTTCGCGCGTTGTCGTCCCACGCTTTCCTTCCCCTTTCGCCGACCAGGCCGCCTCGCCAAATCCATCGCTTCCTTTGATCTTTTCTGTTCCTTTTCGTACTCGAGCCAACTGTGGCCAACCTCATCCCGCAGCAGTGTGCGCGGACGGGCGGGGTACACATGAAAGCAACGCAAACACCGAAACAACGTGCGCTCCCCACTCTGTACGAGTTCACTCCGAGTCACGTTTTGTTGTAAGAGAATGCCGCGCACCACCGCCTCGCGCGCGGCGGAATCGGGCGAAAGGTATTTGGCCATTTTGAGGGCAGCAATTGGGGCGAGGGAGACCTCCACAAAAGGAGACACCTCCGTGGTCGTTGGGTGACGACGGTGGGTTTGGTGGAAGGCACCTCGTTCCGCCCGAAGCCACGCGCTGTCCTTTCGAAGTCGAATGCGTTGACGCGTTTTGTCGTTAAACATTTCACGTAAAGCCGTGTGTTGCGCGGCGGAGATGGCGATGGAGGAAATCGGCACATGTGCGGAATCGGAATCGGACTTCTCCGAGTGCGTGGACCATTTATTGAGTGTGCCATCCGCATCCAGGGGATCGCGATGGGTGGAGGCTACCATGGCTGCCTTGCGCAGTTTGCGGGAGTAATGGGATGGGATCAAATAGTCGGATGTCCTATTCAAGGAGGAAAGGGCAGTAATGGAGGAACATGTGGAGGTGTTCATTTCGGGCGGTTTATCTAATTCCGCGAGGAGTGAGCCGCGGCGCATGGGAGGACGTCGTCGCTGGGCAAGAGGCCAAGGAGCCTTTGCGCTCCCCTGAAGTAGTCGAAGGGTCACACACCACATGAACAGTTCGATACTATTTCTGCGTATTATGTCGCTTTAATGAAGAATATCTTTTTTCGTTTTTTTCTTTTTGGTTAACCACTCCTCATTCTAATTTATTACTACAAAAAGTAAGTAAAAAAATGATAACATTTTTTTTGA
The DNA here is from genome assembly GCA_030849715.1 of Trypanosoma mega. Taxonomy (NCBI): domain Eukaryota; phylum Euglenozoa; class Kinetoplastea; order Trypanosomatida; family Trypanosomatidae; genus Trypanosoma; species Trypanosoma mega. Next base: position 78,088 of record JASANV010001543.1, on the reverse strand, counting down.
ATTGGTGAATGTCATCATGCAAATATATATACGTATGTGTGCACGTAAATGAAAGAAGAATGATAAAAAGAAAAGAAAATCAAAATTTCTAAAATACACAGACACACCAACAACAAAAAGAGTCGCTCAGTACATAATCATACCCTAGAAAACGTGTTATCGAGGAAAATCGTTTGCAGGAGAATACTTTTCTCATTTTGTTTTTAAAGTCCAACTGCTTTCTTTTTTTATTTTATTTTCTTTTCTTTTCGTGGTCTCATATATATATATATATATATATAATCTTAATTATTCCTTCTCTCTTTTTTTTTTTCCTCCCTTTTTAATCGAATGCATACGTAGGGGAGGCAGTTGACGTAATTAACCATTTATTTTCTTCTTTTTGTTAACCACCTTCTTTTTAATAGACTTTTCTGTATTTATTTCATCCTCACTTATCCTACGGCGACGCGTTGGGGGACGTTGAGAAGTTTCGCCACCCTTTTCCACCTCCTCGTCTTTTTCCTTTTCTTCTTCAATCGGTGTACCCTTAGCAAGGAGACGTTTTCGCCCTTCGCCAGTTTTTTCGGAACGTTTTACTACCTTTTTGGATACAATCTGCACTTTATCTTCTTCCTGATGCACTTCCTCTTTCCCATGTTCTTCCACTTCACGTCGCCGTTTTAGCAGTTTGTGTTGGACTGTATCTGTCTTTGCCTGACGTCGCGCAGGGGATGACACCGCTCCAGTTGTTGTGAGTGTCGCTTTGGCACCAGCAATGCTTGTTGCCGGCAGCAGCGCTCCACGGCTAAGGCGTAGCATATCATTGTGCAACCGTTGGCACGCCTCACGCATGACTTCCGGTGTGATTGTGATGACGTGCACTGCCCGTGGTGCGAGGGTGTCAAAGAAAACCATACACCGATCCCGCGTGGCGGCCCGCACCGCCCGCACAATGTGTGACGCCGGCTCCCGTTCCACCAACTCCGCCACATACGCACGACTTTTCTCCTCTGCGAGTTCATCCAACTGCCACACACGCAACGGCACAGATGGGGACGCCGTTCCGCTTCCATTGCCATGGGCTCCACCATTCTCAATCGATAAGTGGGGTATAGGTGGGGTCAGCTGTCGATCCGGTTGCAGCAACACATCAGGGTGAAAGGCCATTTGAAAGTCAAATGCAGACGGGTGCGATGTAAAGATAGCCGCTTCCACTTCCACCTCCGCCTCGATTCCATCTAATCGCGCTACAAGACGTGCCACAACACCTTTAGCGAGCTGCACAAGGCGTTGCATAATCATTGGGCGTGGAGTGTGGGAGGTGAAGGGGCTCTCAAGTGAGGCGTATGGGGTGGCGATGAACATTCCCTGCTGTTCACCCATCTTGCGCATGAGGTTGGCTGCCTCCGCCTCTTCTCGTGTGTCGACGGAGTAGGGAAGTACAAGCGGTGTAGACCAGTCATGCATCGCGAGCAGTTGCACAAAGCGTAGAAAACCACTAGCAGGTGTCTTGGGTGCGTTTTGCCCTAGGTACGCATTGGCGACAAGTAGTTCCACCGCCTCGGGAAGTACAAATTCGTAGAGAAGCATCGCGCTTACCCAACGTTTGGCTAAGCGTGTGGCGACGGCGTAGCTGTGATGACCAAAGGAAATGGTACGCAAAAATTTGGCGTGTTGCACGCTCCAGAAGAGTTTACGCTCCATGAGATCTGCTTCAGCTTGTCGTTCTAGAGCTCGAAGAAGCGAAACCTCACGGTAGTGTGCAATATACAAGCGGAAGAGATATCCACGGTGAATAATATCCACAGAGAGGCTTGTACAGGATGTTCGAATACAAAAGGACGGCTTGACTTGTTCCAGCAGTTGTGCCTCACCTTTGGCATCATGAAGAGCACGCTTCGAATTCTCTCTTGCTTTACTTTGCCCTGTGCCCTTTCGTTGCGCTGCTGAGATTGTTTTCTCCCCATAGTGTTCCTGTAATATCTTGGAGAGCTGTGCGCAGATGGCCCCCTTCATGGTGACAATAGCTTCCACCGTGTCTGGTATCTTGCCGCGGTCATCAATCGTTAAGACTGCGTGTACGGGTTCAATGGTTGGCGCCGTCGTGAGACCCGCAAACGCCGGTTGTGTGAGGTCATCCGTGGACCTCGTGAGTGCCAAGTGTGGACGGACAGGAAACGTCTCCGTGTGACGCTCACTTGCGGCAATGATATCAAGCGCTGTTATCTTGCACGGCAGCTCCCCACGTGGGAGTTCCGAGATCATTGTTTCCACCTCCCGTGAAGCCTCCATAAGACTTCGCTGCACGCAAGGTCCCGCATCCCGCCATTCGGCGCCTACACGTTCCACAATGGCGTCTTCTAACCCACCAAGCAGTACGGAGACGCTCAAACCAGGCGAGACATGGCGGCGCAGCGCAAACTCCAACACACGTCGAATGACAGCCGATGCGGAGAGGGCGAGGGTGGTGTGCGTGCCAATGTCCTCGTCAAATTGCCAGAGAACACAGCGGTAGATGCCACCATCGGGAAATTGTCGGGTGGAAGTGACATCAGTTCCCCAAAAGGTATTAAAACGACTAACAGCTTCTGTGTCCTCAATGGGTGGTCCGCGTGTTAGACGACTGCGTCCATCCGCCTCGGTAGCGAGTTGCACAGCCGCCTGCAGGACGCCTGTGTTATCCCGCCAGACGGTAGCATACGTCGCGCGGATGCCGAGGGCCTCAGTGATGATGCGGCGCAGCGCGTGTGACTTTTGCGCCAACGCCGACCACACGGATCCTCCCGAGCGCACTCCCACACCGCGATCCACGCTTTCTCCATCCTCGTCGGCAAAGTACTCATGTAGACCATTCACCACAAAGGCGACATCCATTCGAAGCTGAAGTGGCTGAAACGGCCATTGTGCAATCACATCTGCCGAGCGCTGGAACTGAAGTGCTTCATCCGCCGCGCGTCGCACAACATGTGTAAAGAATCCGGCGGAGGTACGGAAAAGCACATTCATCGTCTCACCCGTCAGTCGAAGGACCGCCACCGGCTCCACCATTGCAGCCTCCGCTTGACCATCCGTCGCCTTTCCTTTGCCTTGTTGTTGCTGTTGTTGTGTGCCATGTGATTCGTGTGAGTTTTCATCAGTTGGGGTAAAAAAGCCACGGGACATTTGCACCCACACCGCACGCACCGCATTCTCCTCGGACATCGCCGGAGTTACCAAACCCTCCTCCACAAGCCGCAGCATCATCGCGGAGAGGTGAAACCCACTCAATCCTTCGGCGTGCCCGGAAGAGGCGGCCATGAGTCCCACATGATGTGCCCAACACTTGAGAAACACCGTCGCCCGCAGAAGGGAATGACTGGAGGAGTACAACTGGTGTAGGCGGCGCAGGTGGGATCCCATAAGCGCGTCCTCTTGGACGAGATTGGCGTAGTGCGGGTGACGCTTCACAGCTGCCGCACTCGCCACCCGACCGCTTAGGGCGGGGGGATGAATGTGCACATCCACATGGAAAAACTCACGCCGGCCACTGGGTCGAATGAACTCTACACGAAGAATTTCTTTCTCGGCATTGGCGCGGCAACCACCGAACGCGAGACGGCGAATGTTCCATGTGACAGCGGGTGCCTGACGCTCCTCGTGTTCGGAGTCATCATCATCATCATCATCATCTTCACTCACTCCATCCTCGTGCGCTTTATTATGCTTATTTATATTGCCTCCACGTTTTGTCTGTTTGCGTACCTGCTCCTGTGCCGCCGCATGGCTATTCTTGATGAGGTATTTTTCAATTTTCAACAAAAACGCGTGACGCCGCTCCAGATAAAGTCCATCTTGAATGTCCTTCATGGAGCAAAATGTATCGGGCAGCGTGAGGGCGAGATCGGCACCGGCACCTCGTGCCAATTGCGTCTCATAAAAAGGAGTGGAGTGCACACAGGTGCGAAGGAGGAAACTACCAACCGTTGTGATGGGACCATCGCGCGATTGGGGTTCCTCACTCTCGCCAGCCCCGGCGCTGTTCGGTGTGGGATCAGTGGCGTAGTTGTGGTGGTTGTAGAACTCCATGAGGCACGCATGCAGTTGTCGCAGACGCAACTCAACGCGTTGAATGAGGGCATCCGACCAGTGCAAATGGTACGGTGTCAACGACATGGCTTCTAATGAAGTCCACGGTTTCAAGGAAAAAGAAAAAAAAAGCACTTGCAAGAAAAAGGAAAAAAAAAAAAGAGGAAAATGAAAACAACAAGAATAAAATAAAAAACAAACAAGAAAGAGATAAAAAATGAAGCATATACATTGTACATACGTACACTTCTATTTTTTACTCCTCCTGACGACAGCAAGACTCGTTTAAAGGTGTATATATATATATATATATATCCATATATATATTTATGCATACGTATACATAGACGTATTTGTGGGTGGGGAAACATCATACTTGGATTTTCATTATTACTTCTTCTTATGCCCTGGGTGGTATGTACACACACACACTAACAAATGATACTGACGATATTCAATCTAATTGAACTCTTAGGAATATATGTATGTATACATATATACGGTAGGGAATGTTGAACAACTCTCTTCTTCTTTTTTTTGCCTTTTCTCCGTCAATGTTTTCTCAATTTTTTACTTTGGGTGATATTCTTCCTTTTTTTTTTTCTCCTTTTACGTCCAACTCGTACTTTTCTACACTCATATTTAAACAACACGTTTTTTTTTTTAGTGTAAATCAACGGATCCAGAGTCATAACAATATCGACAAGAAACACACAACATCTGATTACACAAGGACGAAGAAGAAGAAAAAATCACTAAGATAAATATATAATCTTTGCTTGTTGTTACCTCTACTGTTTACAGAATAGCCCGGTTGCGTACACCGTTCATTGCATTCACTGGCGTGTAGACCAACGCGGATGATTCGGTATTACCAACACGTGGTGTTAAAAGTCTCCGTGTCACCACAGCTCCACTTGTCTGTCCCTTCTCACTAGACACGAAGAGCTTTCTCCCTTCCTCCTCCACGTCCTCTTCCTCTTCTTGATTTTCCTTTCCCTCCACGTATGCATACCCTTTCTGCTGTGATGACGGCGGTCTTCGTCTGTGCTGGGCGTATCGGCCTAATTTCTCACGAAGACGATCATGCGCTCGTGTCTCCTCAAGGGACGCTAATCGGTGCTCCAGTGCGGACGTACTGAGAGCGTTTACGGCGCGACGTGTTTCATTGCCATTCCCGCGCAACGCCCCCAACTCCTCTTCTTGGGTTTGCCAATGTAGGTGCCCGGTTTGCACGTGCGGGGGGTGGGGTTGCGGAGTATGTTCCTGTTGGTCGTGTCGAAAGACGGCAAGGGCGTTTGTGAGCTCCATAATCTCACACTGTTGATCCTCTATTTGTTTCTGTAAAAGTCGTTGCTGTTCTACCCATTTGCGTCCCTCCAGTTCATGATCGGCGTTGAGGCGCTCAATGTATTCTGACATTTCTTGGTCATACTGTGCAAAGGCCTCTCGCACAGCCGTCACCTCCTCAGTGTGCGACTGCTGAAGCTCTGTCATTTTCGTTGCCAAGGCTTCCCGGTGTGCATTCTCCTTCTCTTGCACTAAATTTTCAAGTCGTTGAACCTCTGACTTGAGGAGCTCCGTCTGTTTATCCATCTCCGCCCGCGCAGCCTCGGCACAGCGCAGTTGTTCGTTTGCCTTCAGCATCTCCTGAAAAGAGCCTTCTTGTGCATGTAGAGCAGACTTGAGGTCATCAATAAAGGCATTACACTCATGTAGCTGACCACGTAATTGCTTAATCGTTTGTTCCTTCAATTCCAGTTCCGTGGATAGACGCTGTTGGGCATCCGCCGTGAGACCCGCTTGTACGTGACTTAAATCATTCATAATGTCGCTGTGCGAGTGTTGTGTTGGAAAGGACGGACTTATTGGATCTCTTTCATACAACACCGAGCTTTCTACAGGACTTCCCAATAATTGCGCCGTACCCTCCCGGCGGAATGGTGAGGCGAATTTGACAGAGGCACGCCGTTGCGTTTCCGTCGGCGCCTGCTCCTGCTGTGATGGACTCACAAGGGGGTTATGAAACAATTGCGATCGCCGCGTCACTGAGGTGTCCGCTGCGTCTAATGGCTCCAACGGCGTCTTACCGAGATGGGACGATGACGCCAAAGACGAGGGTTTGCGCACCCCCACCCCCGCGGCCGGCACTGTATGAGCGAGGTATGGGGAGTAAGGGGAGGTGTGTGGTGTGTTGACTGGCGGATCCGCAAATCGCACCACGCGACGTGGCGCATCCATGGACATCCCTGCAGCCTCTAAACCATTTCGCCGCGTCACAGGAACGTGTCCGGCGACTTGAGAAAGGGCAGCGACAAACGCCTCGGCCTCACTTTCCTGCGCAAAGTCAACGGTGAGGTCCGGTTCATCGCGAACCTGCATTCCACATCGGGGCCCATCACCCGTTGCGCGTGCGGAAAGGTTTACTTCGACGAGAGCGGGAAGGGAAATGCTTCGGGTGACGCCTCCAGCAGGGAGACAGACAAGGAGTGCGCTGGGAGTAACGAAGAGACTGCGGGGGAGACTGGAGCCGTCGGTGCCGATCTTATCCACTTTGCCGTAGTAGAGAACAGAGTCCCCTCGTGCTGCCATGGTTTTCCTCCTTTTGCCCTTCCCTTTCCAAGCTTCTCTTTTTTTTTTTTTGCTTTACGAGTATTCCTGCTTGTTTGTTCCCCTCTTTTGTGGGTTTATATATAAATTTCTTTCCGTTTTGCGTTTGAGCTCCCTCTTCTCTATTTTCTTTGTTTTACAAACGGTGCGTGTGATGTGGTGGGCCCCCCTCAGTGATTCTATTGACTGTCTTAGAGGTTCCTTTAACGCAACACATACACATGAAAATAAATAGTGAAACAAAAAAAAAAAAAGAAGAAAAGAGTGTGGGTAACAGAAAAAAAAAATATCACGATTCAACATTACTGCGTCTTAACAAACTGCATAATAAGATGAATTCAAACAGTTTTCAAGAAAGATAACGGCAATAACAACAAAAAAATAATAATTGGATTTGCCCAACGATGATCACAGAACAAACAAAAAGGCAAAAAAACATACACTCAAGCATGACAAATTAATGCACATACTTGGATGACTATAGAATCCACTTTTCTTTCACTCTTAAATATAAGGTTTTTTTTTGTTGTTGTTGTTGTCTGATTGTGCTTTCGTTCTGTTGGCTTCTTCTTGTTTCTCTCTTCGAGGGCATATGAAAATATACGATACGCAGAGCACACCACCAAAAGTGGACACCTCTTTTCATAGATGCTTCATCTTCAGCAAAACGACATCACTTGCTCTACACCCTTCTCTGTTATTGTTGTTGTTGTTGTTTTTCATTTTCGTCCCGTTACGCCGGTGCAGCCTCTGCCATGTTCCAGACCTCCACGCGTCCGTCCAGACTGGCGGTGGCGAAGATGGGATCCTGCACTCCTGGCGCGGCGTCCCTTCTCACCAAACTGATAACCGCATTGATTGTATTCTTGTGCCGCGTCTGCTCCTCGTCCATCACCTCCGACTGACCTATGCGGGCCTCATTTTGAAACCGCTCCCGCGCCAGTTGCTGCTGCGTCTTCTCACTCTTAACGCGTGTGTTTAACCACTTACGCGTCACTTGCCAACCCCTCGTCACGGATTCCTCCTCCGCATCCGTCGAGAGGAGAATGGGATAGTAATCAAATCCTCCACCAACGAGGTAGTCATCTGCCACAAAGGCCAACGCCTTGAGGGGGAGTGTTGTCAGGTTCACAGTAAACACAGTGGAGGGAATGGGTGGGAGACTTTTATCACTACCCGTTCTGTTTGGTTCCGTGTTAAGTATGTGTACGCGACTATCATGTGTGGCAACGGCGAGCCGCTGTCCAGATGGTGTCCACGCAATGCTATGCACCCACGCCATGAACTCCCTCGCATAGTACACATGTCCAAACCCTTCCGCCCTATAATCCTTCCCATCCAACTTCTTCATGTAGCTCGAGGTGAGCAGGAGCTTCCCGTCGGTACCACCGGAGGCTAAAAGGGTGTCATCGAATGGGTGCGGCGCGAGTGCCGTCACAGTGCTGCGGTGTCCGGAGAGGAGACGACAGATCCACCACTCGTCTTCCTCCACAAAGCGTCCAACGGCGATGTTGGCGGCGGCGGACCCAACAAATAGCTTCGTTCCAGAGGAGCTCCACGCACAAGAGGTCAGACCACGCTTTACACCCGCATCAAGCATAACCATTTGAGGTTTCCATTTGCCTTTGCTGTTGCGGCGCCACACAAAGGCCGTGCGGTCCTGTGCGCAGGATAAAATGCAATCCGTTGCGCCATGCCAAGCAACGGCAGAAACGGACTGATCATGTTGCTCTAAGGTCGCCGTAATCTCCCAGGTGGTGCAGTCTTGCTTATTCTTACATGAAACAATGTGCAGCAAGTGGTTATTGGGTGAAAAAACAGCTTCAGTAAAGTCAGCATTGAAAGCAAGGCCAACAATGGCCGCCTCGCAGATGGTGTCTTTCGGCTTTGGCAAAGACATCCGCGCCGAAATGTAAGTCTCTCTCTCTCTCTCTCTCTCTTTATGTGAATGCGTGCCAATATGATGAAGCACTCTATTATATGCTTCGTTTCCTTTTTCTATCAAAGTAATATAATTGATTTTATTTTAAAAATGTATACATGTTCACATAAGTTTGTTTTCAATACATCCAATAAAAAGAAGTAGGCAAAAAAAAAAAGAAGAAAAGGTAACCAATTAGGTCAACGAGAAATAACAATGAAACACACACAAAAAAATCATCAGCACATTCTTTTTTTTTTTTTTTTGCTGTTTAAAAATACTTATAATTACTTCGTAGCTTCTTTAATCGTGCAAAAGGAACAAAAAAAACACACACACTCAAGCTATACATATATACATATATATATGTATAAGAATAAAGAATAGTACAATAGCACATGTAAATGTGTGCGTTTCAATGTGACGAAGATTCCAAAAAAAAAAAAACTCAAGCAAAATCCAAATTCCACCCCCAATCACTCTCAGTTTTTTGTTTTTTTTTGTCACTTGTCACTTTGCATGATTGTGCCATCCACAATAGATGCGACGGATACCTGAGGCGGGCGCCACTGTGGACTAGTGCGGGGATTATGATACCAAACGCGCCGCATCCCTTCCGCCAACTCCGTGAGTTTCCCCGTTTCATCTTTTTGGTGTTGGAGCTGACGCTTCAGATCCACCACGTATCGTCCACAAGTGTCAAAGTTGGCCGAGACGAGCACAACATGACAATTATTTTCCGCGTACAATCGCATGCCGTTGTCCATGTCACGGCGTGCCAAGCTCATCGCCATCGCCGCGCATCGGGTAAATGTCTTCTTCACCCCAATGCCATACCTATCGCAATCCCGACTCCATGCAAGTTCCTCCTCGAGGGAAACAAGATGCACCACATCGCGATACTTGCGCAGAAAGCGACGAAGCATGACTTGACGGTTGGCTGTCATGGCCTCCTGCTCCTTGCCACACAAACTCCACACTTCATCACCCATGAGAGGTGCGGGTGAGGTTCCTTTTGGAAAAGCCCCATCCACTCGTCGACCACCACCACGACGCATCGCCACAAGAGAGGAGTGTGGAATCACAACCGCCGAGTAGTAAGTGACAAAGGGATAAAACCATTCTTCTAGATTGGCAAGCACGTCGGCAGCTAATACGGCAATTGACGCGCCTGTTGGTACACGTGTTGGGGCCTGTGGTGTCATTTCGGTAAAGTCATTCATGCGCCGTTGTGCAACACGCAGCAAAGGACGGATATATGGCGTAAGGCGAGGATCCATCTTTGGGTCAAGCCGAAGTCGCAGTAACGCAGACTCCATTGCTGCCGCGTAGGCAGGATAATGCCTCACGAGACACTCTTCCGACCATTGCTGGGTATCACAAAGACTCCCATCATGACACGCGCTTGTACTCGCATGATTCATGTTGGTATCCCTATGACTTGCACTGTTATTACGGATTTCACTGTCATCTGCGTTGGTGAAAGGGGATATGATCCCCCTTGGAGTGACACTATGAATATCAAGCAAACTACGCATAGCGAGTTCATGGTAGTCATATAGTCTCAACGCGGTCGTCACCCCGGTCGGTTGCGCCGCTTCCGCGGCCACCACAAACGCATAGGTCTGCGGCGTCGGTGCGATGTGTGCCCTCGACTGCATCATCTCCAACACCTCTTCCGCCTCACGCGGTGTCACAGCCGCGGCGAGGACGGCGTGAAACGCCTCCCTATGGAGTGATGCACCGGCTTCAAGAAGAACCTCCAGCGTCTGTCGCGCATCCGCCCCGTACCCGGCTCGCGCGTAGGCGAGAAGTAAATTCGTGTAGATGGCCGGTGTGAAACTTCCCGTTCCGCACTGTTGACGCGCTTCATGGTAAAAGGCAAAGGCATGTGTCGGCTCACGCGTGGTGGCACAACACGCAATGAGAGCCGCATACGTATCCACGTTTGGGGCGAGGTCCCCATCACGCAAACGACGGTAAAGGGCGAGGGCAATAGACATACCCTGCGGATGCTCCGTCGCGCGGCTAACGGCATCGATGAGGGCGGTGTACAAAACCACAGACACGGGAACCGCGTGAGCCGCCTCACTCGCCACAAGGAGTTCTTGAAGTTGAGTGAAGTGCGCGGTGTGGCCGCTGCTCTTGGCGAGGGCCACAAGAGCGGCGGTGAGGTCATCGGGAGTGAGGGCAAAAGCCCCATTCTCCGCACATTGCATAAAGCGACGAAAGAGAGAGTGTGCCACATCAAATTGACGAGTCATCGCGCAACTCTGCATCGCACGAATGTGATCGAGGGCGGTGACGGGGTTAAATGTGTGACGCAATTCCATCTCCACCTCCTCCACGACTGTGTCGACGCTAAAGGAGGTGTCCGCCGCCTCTTTCTTGGCGTCCATCTTGTGTAAAGCGGTGTCCGTGTGCACAGCGCGACGCTCCACGCGTTCCGTGAGTTCCATGAGCGCATTAAGAGACTCCACCGCGGTGGCAACTGCACCGGTTTGACTGCTCAACTCCAACAGCGCACGCCACACTGTTGCCATCACCACATGGGGTATGTCCCACTCCAATAATCCCCGCGAGGTGTCATCGAGTGGGGCGGTAACCCCTACAAGGGAGTCCGCTAACCACATGCGCAGCTGTGCCACAAACTTCTCCACCTCCTGCAGCTCCTGTTGCAGCTCCCGCTCACTGCGGCGGTCCCCAACAGCTTCCATAGCCTCCACCGCATCCCGCACCGCACAAATTGCTCGCTCAAAGACAAGTTGAACGGCTATGGGATCCGAAAGGGCCGTCACCATGCGCCGGAGAGCCGCGATAGGATCCAATGTGTCCAATGGGCCATTTGTGGCCAACGCCGCACGCAGTCGCATCACCTCCCGAAGCACATCCGACAAGAGCCGAAGCGGCGGTGGCGCGTATGGGGTCGATAAGAGCGCTAAAAGACTCTCAAAGTGGCCGTGACGCATTCGATGCAGGTACGCCTGCGGGGATGCGGGGCCCGTCACGGGAATGGGCTCCTCCTTGGTGTAATGGGGACCGTTACTCGAGATGGGCGAGGGGCTGCGCAGTATGGCGGCCGCCTCCGCCGCGGCTTCACGCCCCGAGTGGCGGGACTGTTTGTGATTCCCAACGCGTGATATTCGATGGCGCGCGGGAAACGAGGGAGCGGTTAGGTTGGGGGTGTGATACGCACGTCTTGCAGAGGAAAGCGGATGGGAAAGGGGAAAAAGGAAACATCGCGATTGCACACAAACGCCACTTCCACGCGAAATAAATAGCATGTTATCTGTGTTTTTTTTTATTTTATTTATGTTTTTGGGAGGGGAAAACAAAACAAATCCCTTTTTTTTTTGGTTTGCATCCCGTATAGAAGTGTGATCACAAAGGGGTAAGCCAACACCACACAAGAAGAGGCACAACGGCAACAGTAAAGACAAAAACAAAAGAAAAATGAGATTTATTTGACCGAGAACACTCAAACAAACACAAAGAAACATGCAGTAGAAACATTATCCATAAGAGGATTAAAGAAAAGCAAGGAAATAAAAATCGAGAAAGACGAGAGAAAACGAAAAATGTTTTTTTTTTTTTGTATTATCCTTTTTTATACCTTATCAAAAACAGAAATCTAAGAAATAGACTTGTATCGCAAGAAGTGAAAATGTTTCGTTTCTTTAATCCAATGACGGATAACAGAGATATCTCCTCGCTTTGTGACCTATAAAGGCATAAAATTCAAGCAAACACACACACACAGAGACGAGAAAATACCCACACGTACACAGATAAAGCAAAGATTCGCACTACAAAAAAAAAAAAAAAAGGGCAAAGATCATAGAAGGATGAATTAATACATTTTTTTTTTTTTTCACCCTTTCTCGGACGTTGATGATTGTAGTCATACATGAGTAGTTGAAGTAATGGGAAATTGAGTGAGTTAGGACTCCGCTGCAAAAAAAAAAAAAAAGAAAGAGAAAGAATATTATTATTCTCTTTTTTCTGAATGACTACAATAACAGTCGTAAAACAGGAAGCACAGATGAACGCCAATTATTTTCCCATGTTTCACGATTTCGCAACACGTGGCGACGCTTTTCTCTCAATACACATTCGGACTGATCAAGTCCAATAATTTGATGGCACAGAATATCTTCCAATTCAGCCGCATTACTAAAAACCCACCCACTCTGCTCATTCAAAAGCTCGCCAAGCGCGGGATAGCGCAGGGCGATAACGGGCAATCCCGAGCCGAGCATATCCACCGCCTTCATAGGCAAATCAAGACCGCTGGAGGAGTGATGCACACACAGCCCGACATCCGCTGCACCAAGAGCCATGGCGTAGTGTTGATACGACTGGAAGTACATCGTCGTCACCGTCACCAGCGGGGAGAGATGGGCGGCGGTGATCGCATCCTCAAAACGTCCCCGTGTCTCGCCCTTCCCAGTCATCAAAAACCAAACCGGTCGCACCGGCTGTCGATTCTTCGGTTCTGGCGGAGTCGTCGTCGTCGCCGCCTGTTGCATGCGCTTGTCCAGTCGCACAAGAGCATCGACAACGATGGTGTAGTCATCATCTGCTGTCCAGCTGGTGGATCCGATAATAAAGATTCCGCGTTTGGTGTTCTCGTTGGTGTCATTGTATGATAACGTCTCCTTTATGGTGTCATTGTAGTCATAGTCCTCATCGTCATCGAGGCGCATAGCTTCGTTGAGAATCCACGATGGGGGAGCTGAGATACCCACAGCCTCTGTGTCACACTTGGAAATGTGAGAGTTACGATCGGGACTTTGTTTCTTGAAACGAACAGCGGGGAGGAGAACATCCCGTACGAAGCGGCTCCGCGGGACAGGTCCAAAAAACTCTGGAGCTGTGTCATACATTACTACAACATCATTACAAGGTCCATCATTTGGACTTTTAGATGTCATATTCGCATTCATCCTTTGCATACTTGGGGATTCCTTTTTTCGCTTACCATTCCTCAAATGAAGCAGAACCGCCTGCATAGCTTTACTAACTGTAATATTCCAATCCCCACGGGACATGTAAAATTCAAAGAACCGATAAATCCAAACAGCTATGACAGGACGTGCATCGCTACTCAAAATGGTGTAACCAAAATTGTGCCAATCCACTACAAGTGCTGGACACATAACCCATCGAGGTGGTTGTGCTTTCGCCGTCGCACCTTCCTTGCTTCTCTTACGCTGAGGATAAGAATGCTGATTGTAACGGTGATGACGATAATGATGATGATGGTGATGGTTATTATTATTATTATTGTTTTCACTGTTATTGTTATTATCAAAGCTGCTGTTGCTCTCTCCAAGACTGCCTGTGCTGCCATTACTTCCAAGTCCCAGAGGACAGAGTCGAAGCTCCTGTTGCAACCGCAAACCATCGCGTATTTCCTTTAGGGCATCAGACATCATCCATGACGCAGGGACCACAAATCCATAATATAAGATCATATTTGAAATAAACACACATGGTCGTGCAATGAATTTGATAAGAGGCACAACGGGAACCGTGGGTGGTGCCTGTACGAGAATAATATCTGTAAGAAGAAGTTGACCGGAGCCACTTACACGCATCGCAGAGGCCCGCATAATAAGTCCAGTAAATATGACAATATACGCACACACGCGGTACACCGTCGCCGCAATCCAGTAAAGCCGTCGTTCCGGCAACGCACGGCGCAGCCAGGAGGGGGGCACAAAAGGTGGGATGAGGTATTTTGTGCTTACAGGGCAGGAACCATCCCCTGCGTGCTGCAAAGCCTCACTCAAGTGATTTCCCATATCAAATCCTACAAGAACCACCTCATCAAAGACACCACAACGTGAAAGACTTGTCGCATGGTACTGCATCCGCGGGGAGCGTGCAAAGTCTCCACCAACAACGACAACTGCGCGACGCACGACGGCTTTACTACTTATTCGAACGAGCACAGGAACAGTTTCCTCCCGTTGTTCCATTTTGGCTATTGCTTCGCGAACAGTAGCACGACGTTGACGACCGCACTCCGCGCGCACGAGGAGAGCTAAATCAATGGAAAACCACATGGCAACGGAGCAGAAAACAGGAAAGGAGATCGCCCATAACAATTCATTGTACCCAATCATGATAACCTTATACTAAATATTTCTTCTCATTATCAAATCACCCCACCCACACATTTCCCCCCCCCCCCCCCCAAAGAAAATAAAAAAAGAAAAAAGAGAAAAAGAAAGAAAAATAAAGACAAAAAAACAAAGCATCCATAGTAACGGCGTAATGAAAAAAATAAATAAAAAATGAACCAACGATACACAACAGCACATCCGTACGAATTCCATTAGAACCTGAAGAAATGTAACTGTACACTTAAACCATATCGAGCATCTTTTTCTCTCGTTTTTTTTTGTTTTTTCCCCATTTTTTGTGTGGTTCTTATTTAGGAGAATTTTGGAACCCATTTCTTGCTACCTGGTCGCAGTCTCCACGGTTTGTTCACTTCTCTTAAATCACGGCAACACGCTCCATTACGACTGGAGAAATTGGTTTGTCCTCTGCATCCCTTTCAGTCTGCACAATAGACCGAACCACAGATTTACCGGCAACCACAAAGCCGAACACCGTATGTTTACCATTCAACCATGGTGTGGCCTCACCCACAGTGATGAAGAATTGTGATTCGTTTGTATTAGGTCCACTATTCGCCATACAAAGCCAATACACAGTGGGGTATGAAAAAAATTCCATCACATGTAACCCTTCATCCGCAAAGGCACCACCAAATATACTTTTACCACCTGTGCCATCACCGTTTGGACACCCGCCCTGAATCATGAATCCTGGAATGACCCGATGAAACGTTAGACCGTTGTAAAAGTGTTCCTGAGAGAGTCTGGTAAAGTTTTCCACCGTTTTAGGGGCAAAACGGGGCATGAGGCGAAGTACAATGTTACCAAATCCAGAGACATCTATGGAGACCCGAAAAGCATCCGCTTCCAGTGTGTTCGAGCGCGTGGGGAGCGACATGGCGGCTTGAATTATGTTCATCACCCGACGCTCCTCCGCTGCAAGATCCTCTGCGCTTTCCAATGCTGCCTCGGAAGTATGATGATGGGAGAACGCAAAACCTTCTGCATCATCTTCCTTGTCGTCTTGACCTTCCTCCATCTCTTCGTCCATTTCCATGACGTTCCTTGGCACAACATGTTGTGTGCATGTTTGGAGTTGCAGTAATTCCTCACAATCAAAGTCACGGTTCTGATGAAGTTCTGCCAAAATGCGCTCGCGACGCGCACACAGTGCCTTGTTATGTTCCATATCCACACCATGCTCGCCACTCGATGTGAGAGAACCACTATTCTCCTTGTTAGCATCTGTTAAGGAGAGAAGTGCACCCATCGAGGTGTCATACTTGGTGTACAAAATCAGCGCCAAGGCCTCTAGTGAGATTGTACAAAACGTGGTATCTATTTCTGCACGATTCGTATCGTCAGCTCCCGCGGCCGCCAATGCTGTACGGCTCGGTACAGTAAACAATCGTTTTACGTCTTCCTGCGAAAGTGCGGCACCCACAGGAGACTGCGCAACAAGATCCTTTAGAGCCTGACTTGCTGGTACGGCGAGGCGCAAAAGCTTCAGTGGGACATCAAGACGACTCCAGGCAGAAACTGCATTCGATGAAAATGCATCGCCTCGCACAATAGGCTCCACTTCTCCTATAGTTTGAGGAAGACGTTCCATTTGAAACCCATTTCCTATCCCTGTAGAAGAACACGGTGTGGAGGGTTTGGGTGGCGAAGGGGTTACATGGAATACCGTAATGCGTCGGCCATGGATAGGACTTTTCGCCTCATAAGTTGTGTCATTAGCGTCCGATGTTCCCATGGATGTTGTTGTTGTCGTTGTTGTTGTTATCTCAGGAAGAAAAACCCACGCCCCGCGTGGCATGGCATCAGCCATGTGCACATCAAACAAAGCCCCACGCCACGTGCGGTAAAGAACACTTGGGTCTACTGTCACCGTCAGCGAAATCGCATCCGTTTCGCTTCGACAAAGAAAGGCACCACTCGGAAAGTCGAATACATGGGACCGCACACATACGCGTCTATTCACGGCAAGGGCACTTGCAACGGTGAAATATTTCCCCGATGATGTAAAGGCGACGGCAAGGGGAACCATGACACGTAAACGACTATTCTCTTCATTTGCACCATTTTCTTCGTTATGATTCGCATTATTGTTGTTAATAGCACCATTTTTCGTCATGGAGAATACTGTACTACCGGAACGCACCGCTTCTGTCTCTTCTCGAAGCATCGCAAAGAAACCGGTACGTTGCCGTCGATCAAAACTAATCCATTGACGCAAAAAAGACAAATCTGCACCCCGTCCTCCCGCGAGACCAGGTATGACCTGTAATGAAAGCACCTCATCCCTTGTTTCCGTCCTTCTCAGAACTAAACGGGTGTAATCGATAATGCCCTTTTCATCAACCACCACCACAATCCCACTCGGACGGTGTTGCTGACAGCACACTACGGCGTTCGCGGTACTCAGAGGAACGGGCATCCACGTCTCTGCCGCGACTTCCGTGCCTGCTGTGGGGCTTGCTCGGGTGGAATGACCGCGTTTATCAAAGGATAACGTGAATAAAACCACCCCACAGGTCGACACCAGACTCTCCCCGCGCTCCAACGTAAAGAGCGCCAGCAGCGGCTGAAATGCGTGATACAACAGAAAAGGTCGCCGCGTGACCACTTCTGTCCAACCACGGACGTCCTCCACCCCCTCATGCGGACGTGCAACCGAGAATTGAAACTCCACTTTACCCTCCATGATCATCAGAGTCGGATGGAGACGACGCACCTCTACATGAATCCCCAAACGACGCTTTTCCGCCCCCAACGGGTTTGGCGTCAGACGCACAATAAGCGCACACATGGAGAGGTCATCCATCATCACATAATACTCCGCCGCCGCATTCCCATTCCCCGAGTTGGGAAAGGGATGCGGCGGCTCACCCATAAAGAAGACACCTCGAGGGAGTTTACGCCACACCCGCACCGCTCCCCCCGCGTCCACCGTCACAAGAATGGCGCCGAGTTCATCCTGTAATACACCAATATCTCGAATAGGGTGTGAGGGGTGGTGGCGGTAACTCCGCTCATACAACGCGGCCGTCGGGTAGGACTCCCGTTGCAAGATGGACATGCTTGTCGACGCCGCCTCGGCATGGGCCTCATTTTCCTTGTGGTTTACCTCTTCCATTGTTTGGTCCAACGGGTTGGGGGGGGATGCTGTATGATTTTCATCGGCGTCCGCGGGAGGGTGGAATTCGGTAACACCTACGTGCTCTGTCGTTTCGGGGGATCGGGGACGTTTCGGATTTGTTGAATGAGAGAAAAGTGTGTTTGGGATGGCGGGCAAAAAGTCCTCGTCATCCTCCTCGGAGTCCGTCGCCACATGCGGCGCATTATTGCGCACATCTTGACTAGACATTAATTCTCCTTTTTTTTTTTTTTTACACAAACAAAAAAGCAAAAAATGACAGCCTTTACGTTTACCACCCTCTCCTCAAAGACACCTTTTTCTTCTCGTTGGTATAAGGAACACTATTTGCGCACCAAACAAAGAAAGAAAAAAAAAAGAGGAAAAAAAAAAGGCATTAATGATACTTCTTACATGGATGTGAATCTCGCAATGCTAGAGATAAGCAAAACGAAGAAACACTCTTCTTTTGGACTTTTGCACATACAGCAAAAAAGGAACCAAAAGAGAGAAAAAAAAAGTCTCGCAAAAGACAACAACAACAACAACCAAATTTGATGGGCTTTACTTTCTCATGAGCAATCAAATGAAATGAAATAGATAAAAAAAGAGAAAAAGGTGGAAAGGTACATAAATAGCAATACCCACAAAAGAAGAAACACACGATTTGGAAAGTAAGACTGAATAAGAAGAAGAACAACAAAGCATTCTTGAGGAAAAAGAAAAAAACAAGTCAATATGACAAACAATCAAAAAGGATGATATAAATATATATGTAAAAAAACTTACATTGGAAAAAGATGTCTTTGCAACAAACATCAAAGCGGATGTACTTCTCGATCAAGTGCAAAAAGGCATTACTAAACTTTGACCAGCATTGTCTTTCCTTTTTTAATTTTTTTTTTCAATCTTTTCTCTTTTGAATTCACTTATCTCTTTTCTATTTCTATTGTGACAAAAGTGAGAACTATTTTATATAAATCAAAGAGTATATATAGTAAGGAAAAAACAACAACAACAACAAAAAAAAAGGCGGAATAAGAAACAAACAAACAAAAACACACAGGAAAAACCCCGGCAACGTCGTGCGCGCCGTTTGGCTTCTCATTTTTCATATTTAAAATTTTCGTTTTTTTTTTGCGTCTAAATAATTTTTTCTCTTTGCCTTTTTTAAAAAAAAATTAGTGGCGCCCATTTGGTGAGAAAAGTCTGAAGGGTTTTGCCCCCGACCTGAACGTTTTTCTTTTTACCACCAAAAAAGAAAAATACTTTTTCTTCTTTTTTTTTTTGCTGTTGTTGTTGTAATTTTGGTCCGTTTTTGTTAAAAAGAAAACCGAAAAATTATTTTTTGTTCCCCTTTTTTTTCCATCTTCTCCCTAAATAGAAAAAAAAAAAAAAAAAAAACAGAGAAGACCCCCAAAAAAATTTTTTTTGTTGCTGTTCCGATTCAAATCGTTCTTCATCTTCTCCAAGTGGAAAAGCAAATGTGGGATCTGCTTTTCTTTTTTTTTTGTCTTGTTGTTGCTCTCTCTTTAGTGTTCCCGTCATTGTCCTTTTGCAGAGATTACAAAACAAAAACAATTTTTAGTTTGTTTGTTGTTTTCTTTTATACGCGAAAAAAGTGTGTGCCCTCCTTTATTATATATATATTCTTCATTTTTTTTTTTTCCTTCTTTGGCTCTTTCAAATTCAAATCACACATTTTTTTCTCTTTTTTTTTTTTTACTTATTATACACCCACACCACTAAACGAAATAATAAATAAATAAATAAATAAAAAACACAAACACACAGACAAAAAAAAAAAGGAAAAAGACAAACCAAAAGAGAAATCACAGGATGCATGTTAATGTACCCTTTCCTTTGTCTCATTTCTCTCTTTCTAAACACACGCAAAAATAAAATCACCGGATTTTTTATTTTTATTTTTTTTCTTTGTCTAACTTTTCTCCATTTCCGGTCCTTCATGCATCGTTTCTCCCATTCCTTTTCTTTTCTCGCATGTCTCCTATGAAAGCACGGAGACGGCGACGGGTTGCACAAACCATGTGGTGTAGTGCGCGTACTTTCCTAATCGCCGTCTGTGCACACTCGGAACCCACCCATCCAAAAGCCATCGATCCACAAACGACTTGGCGACCCAATTCGGCCTATCACTGAGTGTCTGCAACTTCCGCACCGTCATCCCCGAGGAGAGGCCGACAATGCTGTGCGTCAGCTCCACCAATGGCACACGCGTGGAGACGCCACACCCGGCTGCCCGTTGCGATCGCCGCTTTCCCCTACGCGCCCGACTCGACACCCCGCTATGACTGTAACCGTAATGACTGCCGCTGTTGTTGTTGTTATTGCTAGTATTGTTATAGCTGTTGCTGTTGCTGGTATGGCTGTTGGTGCGGTTGGGTATGTTTCGTCCCCAGCTGTGCCCCTCCTCCGAGTCCGGGCTTTCCGCCTCCTCCGTCGCCTCCTCGTCGCTGGAGACGTAGTCGTACTCGACCCCGTCGGGCTCCTCAAAGACGAGAAAAAAGTTCACAATAAGAAGCGGCGCGCCGTCCGGCATCCCCGACGCGGGTCTCCCGCGCACCGCGACGCCGTCCTCCTCCGCCTCCGCGTCCTCCGCCTCCCACTTCTCGACGGCGGCGAGGTCGTCGTCCGTGAAGCCGCGCCGCGCCAATCGCGCCTCGGGGTGCGCGTCCGCTGCGGACCCCCCGACACCGCGCCACGTGTGCGCGTCGACGGTCCCGATGCGCCACCGCAGGTGCCGCGGCCTGCGCGGGTTCGGCTGCGCGAGGCGCCCGACGCCGCCCGTGTGTGCGCTGACCACCTCGCAGTAGCGGTTCGGCAGCGCGATGCGGACCTCCGCGGCGTGCACCACATCGCGCACGACGAGCTCGAAGGCGAGCCGGCGCTGGCCGGGGACGGCGTCGGGGCGGACGTGGCAGTGGCGGACGGCGGCGCGCAGCGGGTGCCCCTCCGCCGCGTGCCCGGCGTAGCGCAGGAGGAGGTCGTCGTCCATGCAGGCGGGGGTGAAGGCGATGGCGCCCGTCTGCGCGAGCTCCCAGCGGTCGACCATCCCGTGCGCGCCGCGGAGGCGGATGGCGGGGGGAGAGGGCGGGCGGGGGGAGAGGGCGGCGGGTAAGTTGCGGTACGCGCCGGACTCCGTCGATTGCGCCACACGCGGTCGGGGACGGGACGGGGCCATGGGCACGCACTGCACCGGCGCGGAGAGTTTGAGGAGGAAGCGATAGCTGCGCATGAGGTAGGTCTCGCATTGGATGCGGCCTTCAAGGGGGGTGGAGGCATCCAAGGCGATCATCCGCTCACTCGGGGGGAGGTGCACAACCTCGGTGATGCTTAGGGTGATTTCGTTGCGGAGAAAACTACGCAGTCCGCGGTAGGCGACATAGCCAAAAACCACACAAAGGGTGGCTTTGGATATCGAACGCACGTTCATAAAAAAAAAAAAGCCACCTATTTTTAAACAATGGACTTATATATGTTTGGTCGTTCGTTTGTGGATGAACATGAAATGCGGTGCCAAGGAGGAAAATAAAGACGATGAATGCAATCAAAAGAAAAAAAAAAAGAAGGGTTGGGGGAGGTGGGGGGTCTAAAAAAGAAAAGAAAACGAGACGAAAACACACACACAATAAAATAAGTAAGTAAGTTAGTGTTTTTTTGTCATGAGTTGCTCAAGCACAAATGTTGCGCTGACAAAAAAAAGTAAGATTGAATTCCAAATAATTTCATGGTAACTCCACGAAAGATGTTATAGTCCCCCCTTTTCATTTTTTTTGGTTTGGACATCTTTTGTTTCTCTGATTTGGTTCCTTTTCTCGGCTTTTGTTTCAAAATCACACACACAGACATATATATATATATATATATATATATATATATGTCACTCTTTTTTTCTTTTGGTTATTAATCAACTTTTCCTCTCATTTTCTTTTTGTTTTCTTCTGCTCATTCTTCTCTTTTGCTGTTTACATTCGCGAAAGCGAGATAGAAAGAGTGGGGCAAACCAGAATGAACGGAGTGCCATTTCTTTTTTTTTTTTTTTGGGGGGGGGGGAGGAGGATGTCATGTGGTGATGTGCTTAAAATAAACAAGTACTTAGCACTCATTCACTCTCTCTCTCTCTTCCCTCTTTTGTTTCTTCTCTTTTTTTTTTGTCCTCCTTTTATTAAGCTTTCCATTCAGAGCAAAAAACAACAACAATCATCACCATATTATTGGACATAAAAAGTTCAAGAGGCAAGTAATAATCATCTAATCACGACAAGAAAAATAATAGGACAAGCCACACATACACACACGCAAGCAAAAACAAAAAAAAAAAGAAGAACGAAGTAACACAAAATAACACAAAATAACACTAAAAAACAAAAAAAAAGAATAACAACGTTTTTTTTCACTTTCACCATGTTCCCCCGTCTCTCCTGCCCTTATTTCCTTTTTCCTTTTTCCTCCCTATTTCCTTCACACCTCCCCCACCCCGTTTTTTCTTCTTCTTCTTGTTCCTCTTCTTCCCTTTATGTTCCCTTAAAGATGCGAGGTGTGACTCTGGTACGTTCGGGACTCACACGGCGGGGATGGGGCGGCGCCAAACACGATCCGTAGTTTTTCCCAATACGCCTTTGCCACCGCCATCCCGTCCTCCCCGAGAGGACTGCCGTGACCGCTGCTCGGACTCGCGTGCCCACGGCTTCGCCCCGCCCCGTGATTGGTGGGGGAGGTGAGAAAGACCTCCTGTTCCCGATCCAACACGAGAAACGGAAACCCCACGCACTGCTCATTCCCCGCCCCCCACGCGTCGGCGAGGAGCTTGGCGAGCGGGTAGCGCTGTCGCCCGCACTTCACGCGCAGCATGGCCGCCACCGCCTCCACCGCCGCCTCACACACGGCCCGCCCGGTCGAGTGGAAGGAGAGCACGCGGAAACGCCACACCCCGTTCGCGTCGGACTCCCCCCTACACGTGGGGCCGAGGGAGACGGGGGAGGCGGTCTGGGCGAGCGCCGTTTGCCCCTCCAGAAGGCGACGCGCCGTCTCCTGACAGGTTGGGGGAATGCCCGCGCAAAGTACACCGGCCGTCGCATTCGGCGCGCGCGGCGGGATGGGCGGGCGATTTGTGTAAAGCGAACCGCACTGCGACCAACGCGCGGGAATCTCAGCCGCGGCGGTGAGGGGGAGAATCCCGTCACTGTGCGGACTCGTGCAGAGGAGAAAGCCAAAGGCGGCGACGCACAACTCCGTCACGGAGACGAGAGAATGGGAGGACGGGGGGCGAGTGGTGTAGTAATGCGTGGCGAAACGTTCATAGCGGGTTAAGCCACGCAACACCGCCTGGGCGAGTTCGTTTTGCTGCTGCACAGCGTTCATATTGGCCGCAGCCCGCGTCAAGGCGGGTATAGAAAGACGCGTTGGTTCCTCCTGCTGTTGAAGCGGCTCCGACTTTTCAGGGAAGGTGGCGTCGTTTTTATTTCGTTGCACAGCACATATGTAGCGCAGAAACGGGGTGCGTAGGTCCGAGGCAATGTGTTGCATATGCTCCGCCCACAAACTACGCTCAATGGCAAGTCGAACACGATGAGTGACCCCTTCATTGTTGCTATTCTCCCTCTCGTGTTTGTTCACATTGCTGCCTTGTATTTTATATCTCGAAGAACTTGGTGGTAGCACACCAAGCCAGTGCTCGCCTAACGGCATGTACATCTCCACACAAAGTGTAAAAGCGGCGATTGGGTCCGTGACCACAGTGCCGTACCGGATGGAGCGAACGAGGAAAACATCCTGCGCATCACGCAAGGCGGCGAGGGGCTCAAAACGCACCTCACACGGAATGCAATGCGCCCGACAGAGCCAAAGAAAGGCAATCACCACGGGATCCTCATTACACCCACGAAGCAAAAACCCTTCCTGGGGCAATGGACGCATTTTACGCCGAGCGGACGTCAATCCTACCCCAGCTGCTCCCAACGCGGAGTTGGGATGATGCGCGTGTGCGGCATTCGTTGTGGGGATGGGATTTGTCGAGGACGCGGCCGTCGCCTTCGCGCGGGCTGTGCAGAGGACGGACTCCATCACCGGCAGCATGGCAGGAGAGTGGTGAAGACGAAGGAGGTGAAAGAATTCCGTGCAGAACGCCTCCGCCGCCACTTGTGGACTCATCAAACCACGCAGGGCAACCCAACCCTCGTAGTGAAATCGCTCCGTGAATTGGTACCAATGATGCGGTCTCTTTGGGATGTGCAATCCATTAGGTGAGAGTTCCGTTTTCACCCGTGAAGCGCCATCGCTTGCGTCACCACCAGCACCAACAGACGCCGCACTACTCTCCTCTTCTTGCGAAGGCTTTGTTGCGTCATTTTTTCCTTTTTCGGCCTTTTCTCCCGCCTCCGCCTCATCCTCCTCCGGGGCGTCACCGAAGAGGGCTTGATTGCGTAGTGCCCAGAGATGTGCCTTTTGCCGTGCAGAGAGAAGTGGATGCATGTGACGTCTATAGACACGACGTTCCATCACTACAGCGAGCTCCACAACGAGGGCACGCAAGTAGACAGATGGGCTGTCATTTGGATCATCATCCGTTACAGTGGTAGACAACATAATATAAATATATATATATACAAAATATATGTATTTATGTAAATATATACTCAATAAACTATAACAGAGGGGTCAAAAATAATTAGTAATAGTAGTAAAAACAGTTTAACTAATAAAAAGTGAAAGTGAAAAAAATTATATATATATATATGTATGTATATACATACAACAATTTTCTTTTTTCCCTTTTCTCGCTTCCTTGAATCAATGGTGCGCCTTCGCGCTTCAAAAAGGTAGAAGAAAAAAAAAAAAAAACAGGAAAAAAAAAGTTCAAAAGGCGAGAATTATTCATTATATATTTTTCTTGATCATGACAAAGTACCACACATGCAAAGCACTAACACCAACAAGAAAAAGGAACCGACAACAATGCATCACATGGGTAGAATTTGACTGTAATAGGGTCACGTGTATGAACAAAATCGGCAACGCTACAATTTGAAAAACAATAATGAAAAAGAAAAAAGTAATACACAAAAAATAGCACAGTTATTACAAAAAAAAAAAAAGGTAACTCACTGGACTCATATTTTTTAAAAATCCAGAATAGCAAATATCTTTAACAACAAAAAACACGCACACACACAATACTTTACACTAGACTGTCTCCATACTTGACGTGGCTATACACGGTAAATGAAAAGTTGAGGAGAGGTTCCTATTATCAACATCTTGTTCTTCCGTCTCCATAGCGAGCAGTCCGGAAGCTTGTAGACTCATTGCAGCAATTGCCCTATCCATCGCTAACACAGCGTACGGGGAGCGCCACAGTAGTTGCAGCAGCGGTACTGTTACATGTGCCTTTTCAAAGTAAAGCATCATGTCGTGTCGCATTTCTTCATTCTCCACACTTTTTCCCTTTCCACCTATTTCCTCCGCGAGTTGCGGCCAAACAGCTGTAAAGTATTCTATTGGAAGTGTAATGCCAAGTTGCTTTTCGCATTGCTGAAGGACTGCCATCAGCACCTCTCGCAAATGTCTCGAGGGTACAGTGGATGAAACAACGTGGTGCCGAATCATTTGTGGAGCGAGTGTTTGTGCCCAAATACCCTCAATCCATTGTGGTCCAACTAGAACCATCCTTGTCGCTACTTGTCTATTGGAGTCGGCGGCTGATGGAGAAGAGGACGACGAGGAAGAGAGGGGAAGAAAGAGCAACAAACCACGCAGACGACATTCTTCCAACACAGCCTCCAACAATACATCCCGTAATCGCAGTAGAGATCCTTTCAAGTCCCTATCACCATAATTAGTATTACTATGGTTGCAATTGTTGCTGTCACTTTCGGCGGACTGCGACTGCTGAATATGTTCTCCATCAACTGGAGACTCATCAGGGTCATCGGGACGCACAAAGCCGAGATGGTATAGCACTGCATTGTCGAGTGATTGCTCATCAAATGAACACGAAACGTACTGTCGCAGTCGCTGCAGAGCAGTGAAAAGTACAAGAAGACCCGAAACACTGGACCGATGCCACTCCAAAAACTTACACTGTGCAGGATCCATGGATTCCGTAGCCTCCATACCGTTCATACTGTTTACCGTGCCGCTTTGTATAGGTCTTGTGTGGTGGAGTTGAGTAGACCAAAAACCTTCCAGCGTGCCATCGGCTATGATATGAACTGATGTTTGCATTTGTTTGGGTGCGCAACATTGTAACCATTTTTTCGGAAGCCACTTTGATACCAGGTGGTTTGGACTCATTGGCGCCACAATGTGTAAAAAGCGTACAATTGAATCCAAAAGTCCTCGAAACGATGATGCACTACTTGCATGACATCCAATGACTCTTGTACGTAGTGCGCTGGTGAGGAACGAGTCAACTAAGTAAGGTTTTGGTAATCCCATTCCTGCTGCTTCCGATGCTTCTTCAGAACGCATTTGCTCACCAAACCATACATCCAATCGATGGAGCCACTCTTGTGCGGCGCACATTTCGTCCGGATTAGACCACTCAGTAACTGTGTCACTATGTGTACCAAGGAGAATGATTGGTACTTGTAATGGTCCAGCACGTGGATCCTTGTCCGACTGTAACATTTCCATCATATGTGGACTTAGCGACGCTATGGCTGACTGTAACAGTCGGACGTGTTTTAGTATAGTTTGTCTTGTCTTTTCCCAGTCATCTTTGGCACGGTAGACAATAATGTACATGGTCCCACGTGCAGGAAACTTGACGTGTCCTATAGAAGCAGCTTGTAGTATTGGGGTTGCCACCTCAATTATATTTACGCCAATTCGACAAGGTACTACCTTGGGCGAATTACCCATTCCTAAACGACGCGCTTCCGCACTACTTGGAAGGTATCCACCCAAAGGAATAGGTTCTTGTGAAAGTGTAAGATCCAGTATACGCGTTGGTGTGTGTTGTGCGGTCATTGTATGCGGCCCCACGGTTGGAAGTCGCGCAAATAGTGGTGGTTCATGTGAGAGGCAATGTGCAAGTGTCGACTTGCCACCACCTGCTGGTCCGACAAGGTACACATTGTATGCCATAAACCCGCGGTAATCATCGAGGTCACTTGTACTGCGCCAACCCGCTCGCTCGCGCGTAATGTCAGAGAAACTGAGGGCTGGAAGTCGTCCCGCCGCTTTACGCCGTCTTTGTGCCGCATCCGGGTTCCCACCCGTAGAGAGAAGCTGTCGACAAGTAGGACTATGCGTCGCGGCCATGTTAGCACGACGCAAGCGATGGGATGGCCAGACTTGCGGAGTCTCTACAGAAAGGGGAGGTGGTAGTATAGGCCTTGGTGCCTCTTGATTGTTTGCCAAGAAGGGCTCCGGGAATGCTATTGGGGAAGTTAATGGGAGGGAGGGCTCTTTCGGTGAAGTGAGTGCCTCGGTTGGAGGTTCCAGCTGTGGGGTGGCGCCAACGCCAACATTTACGTCCGCAACGGATGAACATGCTGGCATCTCTGCACCGCTCTCCTCATTCTGTGAGGGCCATGCGGTCGCGTTATCGGCGGGTGTGTGCATTGTACCAGTGGTGGTGGAAGAGACTTCCTCCATGGCGGGTTGCATAGGTGCATCGGAGGCAACGGAGTGGGCAGGAGTGAGGGGGCGAGACGCCTCAGATAGAGTTGACACTGTCTGCATTGCGTCCATCGTGCAACCACTTTGAAACGGCGGTACGAAGGGCTCGTCATGTTGTTGCTGCTTTTCTTTGTGCGGTTGCTCTTCTTCATTCAGATGCTTTTGTTCTTCTTGCTGCTGATGTTCCTCATGCAGTTGATGCTCTTCATGCTGTTGATGCTCTAGTTCTTTCCGCTTTTTGCACCACAATTCCACCTGTCCATCGCGGACATCTTGCTTCTCTAGCAATTCGCTCTTCTCTACCTTGTGTTCCTCTTTCTCCTTGACACATGTCTCTTCCTGTAGTTGGGACAAGTGTTTTTGGACTTTTTCGACTTCCTGTACGTGCTGTCTTTGCTGTTCTGCAAGGTACTCTTGTGTCACATCCGTAAAATACTGAATCTTTTCGTCTACTGATAAAAGTAATATGTTCGCATTCACTTCATGATGTTGATGCACATAGTGTTGCAAACGACCAAGCCATTGGGTAATGTTTTCCTGTTGGCGCAACACGAAAGCTTGTTGTTCCTTTTCCGCTTGCCCCACCGGCCACTCTCGCGCTTCTTGCAGACTTAGAAGCGTTATCGACTGCAACACATGTGCTGCATGGAGTTGAATAAGCAACCGCCGGAGCGTTTCCACTTCGGCGAGGCGTTGCAAAGGATCGCTTGGATTCATCAATCCGCGCAATAGCACCCCGCGGGAGAGCGAACGTACTGTGGCGTGACTCGATTTGACAGAAACGTCTCTTTGATCTTTTGAAAGATTCGTGGGAATACTTGTTGTTTCAGCTTGCGTTGTCAAGTTCGTTTCTGATAGCAATAATGGTACAATGAGGGGGTAATAGCGCCACTCAAGTCGTTGACACCACTGCAGTGCGTGCATTTCTATGGCAAACTGATCCAGTACAGATGTCACCGTCGCGGATCCCCCTTGGTGCTGTGAACGTTGCTTGTCTGTTAATAAAAACAATGACGGGGGCGGAGAGGAAAATGGATTTTGCGCAAAGAGAGAGCGAATATGTCGTTGGAGTGCCTTGTGACGGATTACTTGCGCTAATCGATGCGTTTCCTCCAGAGCAGCAACAACAAGAGAACACCGCTTTTCATGTTGCGGAGGGTGTTGCATGTTTAGTTGCTTCTGTTGCATGAGTATTCGCGAGGTAATGGTGGGGTTTGTTGCGAGTAGTAATAAAAACCGTTCCCTTGCCTCACACCACAGACCACCGCTACCGTTACCATTCTGGTGCATTAAATCATGCTTCTCCTTTGTTCCATTAATCAAGGCTTCTTTTGCATGCGTTTCTTTTCCATCATCCACATCACCCGCCTGGACATCCTCGTCCACCACAAGAGCTCCAAGGGACGACCAAAAAGAGAGGTGCCGCGCGATGGTGTCGTGATGGACTTCCGTGGATTCCTCCAACGCCTCAATGAGGGCATAAATGATCTTTGGGGGTTTGGCCGCACTACGCCTCCGCGTGTCCTCACCCCCGCGCCAACGGCAGAGTCGGGCAAAGAGAAAGCCAGTAAGAACAGGTGGCAATACCGGGAAGACCCATGACTTTAAATTTCGCAATAAATCATCCAAATCCTGCTCTCGCCGGGTATGGAGGAGAGGGGTGGAGGCGATGTTTGCAAACCACGAACGCACTGCGAGGAGGGCAATAGTTGTGCGAGATGGAGGGCCTGAAACAGCAGCGCTCACGGAGGCCAACACAACTTCGCATGTCCTCTCGGATTTTGGGTCCATAAAGGTAATACTGACGAGGAGAAAGTGGAACGTCGCGGAACCATTTACATCTCCGAGTGCGGCTTGTACAAAATTGGTCAATGCTTGGGCATCTGTAAATTCCCCACCTGCTTCACTGGAGTGTCGTTGCCGGTTTTCCTCTTCCTTTTCAAACTCAGACCACTTAATAACGGAAACCATAAGAGTTGGGGAGGCTTGAAAGAGACGTCCTACAAAGTAATCCAGGAGGGATTCGCCATCCCTTTTATCACCATCTCCAAAAACATCCCGGCGACAACTATTTGCTTTATTGGTCACACCTGGTGTGGTACAGCAGAGAAGCCAAAAAGTACCATTCTGCCAGAGCTCGTCCCAGGCCTCATTCCCAAGTTTGTGTACCAGAGTACCACTACGAACGCAACCGCGTTGAAAGAGAATTCGTGTACCACTTCCCTGCATTTGCACAGAGGACGGGGAGAGCAAGCATGGGGCGGAACTTAAGCGACAAACGTGTTCAACCTCCCTCTCCAGCTCATCCTCATTCTGCTCTATTCCTGTAGTGCTTTCATGGTTCGTATAGTTATCGTCGTCTTTGTCATTATTTTCCGTCTTGTTGTTGTTGAGTGGTTGTTGTTGGTGATGATCATCTACGATAAGCAATTGTGAAGCACTTACATGGACATAAACACGAGGCGGTATAAATTCGTCCATATTTACTATGCTGGATCGTTTCTACGTTTTTCTTTTTCTTTTTTTACGACGATAAAAACAGGTACTTCTCTTTTTTATTGATTCTCTTTTTGATGAAGCCCTAATCAACTAAAAAAAAAAAACCTTCTTTAAATTACACGACGTACCCGTATATGGTATGTCAACAAAGGTCAAGGTATTCTCACTCTGTGCAGTGTTTGACTTTTTTTTCTTGTTTTTTTCTGTGTTGTAAAAAACCCTTTTTCCCTTTCTTTTTGCCTCAACACTTTTCAACGAGTTTCTTTGAAAAAGTTTTATTTTTTATTTTAAAAAGAGCAACAGCCAGAAAAAAAGAAAAAGAAAAACGTATATGACAAAAAATGTTTCAGTTTCACAAAGAAAAATAAAAAAAAAAAATAATGAAAAAAAATGGAGAAGTTGGGTATCGATCCCAATACCTACCGCATGCTAAGCGGTCGCTCTACCATCTGAGCTACATCCCCGTCGGGATTCACTTATTCAAAGTGTGTGATTTGGCGGAGACCATAACTTCTCCTCACACCCGGGGGCGTTTCTTTCCATGCCGTCGCGATTTATGAACTATACAGAGTGAAAAAAAGCAGAACAGAAGGAGAAGAAAAAAAACAGGTAACCATAATATCCCATCCCCCAATACATTCCCATCACTTTCCTGTTCCACACGGGTTCGTGGCGTGGTTCCACCAGGAACCGCTGTCTGATTGGTTTGTCGATAAGTGTGCGTCTTCGCCAATGGCGTTTGCGGTGCATCGGACTTTAACGTCTTACCATGAACGAGTATGGTACGCTGTTTCGTTGCAGAGGTGAGGTCTACGTCTTCTTCTGAGGTTTGTATAGACTCACGCGGTGGCCAGTGAGAGAAGACGTGAGTATAAAAACGTGTTTTTGGTGTCACCTGCACACTTGATGGAGGGAGATTGGGTTTGCGGTAGTATGGAATGTTGAGAAGAAGATTTGGAGGTTTCTGAAGGATCTCATTGTCCCACAGGTGCATTGGCGTTTGACAACACTGTGTGGTTAAGTCATGGGTAAGGGAACCTTGATACTTGCGTAGTACATCCACTACAGTTTGTTGAAACGGCATAATACGTGATGGGACACGACCAAACCCTGTGAGTTCTGCTCTATCCTCAAAAATTTCCAAAACAGCAAAGGCATTCGAAAGTGTTTCAATTTGTCCCGCCAGCGTAACACAATGTACCTTGTGTGGTCCTTGCACAACATAGTCTCCCTTGTGATTATGACCGGAAAATACCAATGGCATCTGATCATACATCTTTAGTAATGGTCCTAACCGGTTTGTCTCAAAACCAATGGGTATGTGCGCAAAGAGAATGGTTACACGTCCTTCTTCCCTGGCAGCATCAAGTTGCTCCTTGAGCCACACAGTCTGTTGTTCCTTGGTGGTTTCATTCTTATTTTCGGGGTCATTTGTCATGGAATCGAGAAAGACTAAACGAAACGGCGGGTGATCGATTGTATAATACCAACGACCCTGGGATTCAAGTCCCAGCTTTCGCATGAGCCACAACTCTTGTGTGAGATTTAATTTTCCAAAACGGTCATTATGGGCTCGAAGGTCATGATTACCTAAGATACTATAATGTGGTACATTGACTCGATTAAAACTATCCAAAATAGGTTTTAAATTCCACATGAGGTCATTATTCACAAGATCACCAAGATTGACCACCAAACGCATCTCTGGAATGCGATTAAAGATATCCACGGCCTCATCCATTTTATCCTTTGCCACATCATAGCGACGCAGTGTTGTCGTCGTTGTTCGCTTGCGCTGCTCTTGCAGCCAATGCCGCATGCTTTCCCATGGTGCCTTTTCTCCTGCAGGAAATGTATCGTAATGATTGTCCGCCACAAGACCAATGGTCAGTAGACGTCGCGTGCTCGGAGTCTGCTGCGCCATTGCCGTGCATAAAGAGGATTGCAAAAGTAAAGCTATTGAAAGCAGAATGAATGCACAAATAGATAGATTGGGTTCTCCATTATGACTGCAGGCACGTATCATAATTGACTGCATGAGTTCTTTGACCAAATGTAAATAAGTATATATTTATTTCATAAACTATGTCCACCACCTCTCACCTCCTTTATTTAAATATATTTATTTGTCTCCTCACAAATCTCTGTCCTACTAGAATGTAAAGTACAAAACGCACAAATACACATACATGTACCCAAATATAGAGAGCAAAATTATTTGAACAAGAAAAAAAGAAAAGGAGATAGAAAAGGAAACTATAGAAATAAATCTTACAATCCAATTACAAACAAGCAAACCAAAAAAGAATGATAATAAACATGCTGCAGATCCAACTCAGGAGTATTATTATACGAATATTTTTTACTTTATAAAAAGGTTTCCCTCACGAACTCACATCACCCTGTATCCAGTGAACGAACAAAGAAAAAAAAATAATGAGAAATAGGCAAATAAATATAAATAAATAAATAAATATATATATATATATATATATAAACATGTAAAAAAGAAAAAAAAATGACTTTGCTGGTATTCCTATATGGGCCTAAAACCTCGTACAAGAAGTTCGAAGAATCTGTTCCGAAAAACGAGCACACGAAAAAGGAAAAATCAAAAAGCCATAGATAGGAAACTCCGAGACTACGACATAGATGAAGCGTTGTACACGCTCGGCAATAAAACGTAACGAGCATATTCACTTTCTTAAGAAGAAAAAGTACACACACAGAAATAAGCAAACAAAACAAAACGAAAAAACTGTGTACAAACCGAAAAGCCGCAAACAGGAAAAAAAAAAACAACAGCAAAGAAACGTACTAAAGCAATTAAGCATAGGAAAAAGAAAAAAGGATATATATATATATATATATATATATCTAAATAAACATATATCTTTTTTTTTCTTTTCGATCAGAAATTTTTAAAATTTTCTCTCGCATGAAAATACATAAACACATATGTATTTTTTTATTATTGCTTCACGCCAAACCATGAGCGTTACGCGCATTTTCACCGAGTAATAATAATAATAATAATCAAAAAACATTAATAATAACAAAAATAGAACGCACGAGGTAAAAAAAAGAAAAAAAAAAACAACGAAAAGTGAAATAGCAAAAAAAAGAAATAAAAAAAAGAGTTCACTTAATTTCTCCTTTTTTTTTGTTCGTTTTATTCTTTGATCATAATTCTTTCTTTATCGTTTTCAACTTTTCGCAGCATTATAACAAAATCAAAAGAAGGAAAGCAATTTTTTTCTTCTCCATCTTCTCCACAAACTCTCTGACTTTTTTTTCTTGATTCTGTTTTTTTGGTGTTCATTGCTTTTTTTTTTTTTATATTTCGACACAACACCCATAAAAAGCAAACAATCCCCACCAAAAAAAAAAAAAAAATGCATGTAATTTACTAATATAGCAATGCGAAAAAAGAATCAACTGTGCCATGTGCAACTTCAACACACACGCAACTCCGAACCTCTGCAAACACAGAGGCAACAATAAAAAGAAAAAAAAATGGGAAAAAATTGAACCGTATAAATGTATATACATAAAGCATATATATATATATATGCATGTGGACTGGAGAATGAAGAAGATACTTTAAAGTTTGGGAGAATGAAAAAGAAAACAGAAAGCATAAGATGGGAGTGAGGTTAGAGAAATAGGGATTTTTTTTTTTCTTAAGTAAAAAATTCACTTGTGTTTTTTATCTAAAACGCATCCTACTTTTCAATATCCCTATATATATAAATATATATAAATATATATATATATATGTATATATAAATATATATAAGGTTGTTCTTTACTCATTTCATATCGTACAACACTAAGACGAAAAGACAGGACTGAATAAAGGAAAAATAGTAAACGAAAACTGTATTTGTAAACTTACTCTTATTTCCTTCCATCCATCACGTTCATTGTAAAGCGATGAGGAAGCAAACATCAGCAATGACTTCATTCAATCCATGATTCATACTGCAACAGTTGTCGTTTTTTTCTTCTCTTTGTTGCTTTTCATTCTTTTTAGTCCATTTCTTTCCCCCTTTTCCTTTTCTGCGATTTTGTGCACTCACTGTGTAACTTAAATACTATATATATATATATATATATATATATCACCTTTTTTCCCCTTTTCGATTTCGAAAAAAAAAAAAATAGTAATAATATATATATTCCCATTTAAATATTTATTGTGTTCTTCGTCATCTTCAAAAGAAAATCATGATATAAGCGGTGGGTGATGTGGTTTAAGAAAAAAAAAAAAGTTTTTTTTTTTTTTTTTCTGTTAAAGGAATAAAACAACAATGTAGAATGTAGCAAACGAGTGAATCACAAACTGCTTTGTTCCTTCAAAATAAAGGAAGAGTTACATAAAGCACCAACAACGATTAAATTTTGTCTTTACGCAAGAGATAACAAAAAAACACAAAAGAAGAGATTTTTTTTTCCTCGTCTCTTTTTGTTTCCTTCTCCTGTAAAGCAAAACATTTAAAGCTGAACGAGTGCAAAAAACAAAAAACAAAAAAAAAACAAGAAAGGAA
Organism: Trypanosoma mega; assembly: GCA_030849715.1. Classification (NCBI taxonomy): domain Eukaryota; phylum Euglenozoa; class Kinetoplastea; order Trypanosomatida; family Trypanosomatidae; genus Trypanosoma; species Trypanosoma mega. The sequence goes on along the minus strand of JASANV010001543.1, from coordinate 43,546 downwards.
AGCAGATTTCGACCTCCACACTACTTCAGATTTTCGTTTTGATCACACTTTCTTTCCTTCCTTCTTTCTTCTCCTTATTTTCCTTGTTACCGTCCCAATGCTTTCCCCACTTAGCGTGGCATGGGTCCGCCTGTCATAAACAATCCGCCGTACTCATCCCCGGAGAAGAGGTACACTCCGCCGTGAACCCGATCCCACCAAAGGGCCACGGTGTTCACCACCCCACATCGCATACGTGAGCTCAATGCCGTCTCCCCTCGGGGCGGTTGGGTTTTCCCGCCCGCCGCCACTCCCGCGCGCTCCGCCTCCCACGCCCGCCGCAACTCCCGCCGCTGCGCCGCCACCATGGCGAAGGGAACCCCAAAAGAGGCGACGCCCATCCCTTCCGCCCCCACCAACAGACGCCTTCCTCTGCTGTGGCGGGGTGGGTTGGGGTCCATGGCCTTGGCGCGGGTTGGGGCGGGTGTTTGCCCCGTTCCCGTCGTGCCCTTCGCGGCGAGACGCATTTGTCCTACAAAAGACGGGCACGCGGTGAGCGGCGCGGCGCTGAGGGGCACATGGTCCGAGAAGGACCCCGTCAATGGGTGCGGCACGACGCGCAGCATCTCTAATGTGGCGAGGAGCATCGTCTGCGCCCCGCACTTCTCGGTGAGTTGACGTACAAGGGTGTGGCGACGGTCCGCGCGCAGCAGTGGAGGCTTTGCGGGGGGCGAAGGTCGACTTTCGGTACTGCACGTGTCCTCCTCTCCTCCGCCGCCTGTGGGGGGCGTGGCGGGATGGATGGGATGGCCTTCTTCCTCGTTGTCGTGTGGGTTTGCGCGCTCCTCTGCGTCGTCTTCCTCCTCTTCCTCGTCGTCGTCGTCGTATTCTTCCTCGTCGTCGTCGTCGTCGTCGACTTCGTGTTCCTCGTTGTTGTTGCTGTCGTCGTCGTCGTCGTGGTTGTGCCGATCGCTGGGTGTGGAGCCGGGGCAGCCACGGCGTCGGAAACCGCTGGATGCACCCGTATTTACATATGAACGACGTGCTCGTTTAGATGGTGGATGCATCTCCTTCCCGTTAACGGTTTCCGTCATGGGGTTGGCATTGCCATTCGCACTGCTTTTGTTTTGTGCCACATTGTTGTGTTTACGCACATCAATAACTTTTAGACGGGATCCGGAGAGGGCATCAAATACATAGGCAGTGCTGTGCAATCCACCAATCGCGACGAGTACGCTGGACTCCGATTCGTGATTACTCTTTTTAGGTAAGTCCACTCCAAGTCCAAAACCCACTCCGCTAATTCCAGCAAAACTTTCGCGTCGTGTGGTGTCCTCGTTTAAACCGGAATGCTCCATGGGTCGCTGCACCACAGTGGCAGAGCAGCGGAGCATATATATGGGAGCCTTCTTCGTATTTGAGTGAGATGTAATGATTCCATTCTCGGTTAAAGAGGATCGTGGTTGGGTGGAGCAGACTGGAATCACACGCACAACTGTACCATAGATGAGATCAAACACGACACAGGCGTAAATACCCGCACGAAACTCCAGAGGTTTTTCAAAGCGTAAGAGCGCCCGGTTAGGTCCCACAACCGACATAATACACATATATCGTCCATTTGCTGCAGTTGGTGCAAGTTTCGATGATTTTTTCCTTTGTCGACAAACACAAGAGGAACTATTCCATTGTTTAGTAGTGACAACTGGTGGGGGTGGTGCAATGGGACTACTTCCACAGCTACTGTGCGAGCGTTTCCTGTGAGTTGAACCACCCCTTGACACATCACTGTAGTACGCACAGGCAGGTAAGACATGAGGTTGCACCTCCAGTTTCTCATGAAAACGACAGCGATGACATGTCAAGGGTTTGTCATCCTCTTCATCCCACACAGCAGATCCAGAGACGCTCATGGAAAGTAGATGATACGGCAAAGGAGGCGGGGCATAGCGTGAGTCATGAGAGCCTTGCCAAATACGAGCAGTGTGGCAAAGCGCCTGGGCGACTTCCTCAAAGACAAGTCTTGACCCTGTTGAGTAGAGAATAGCTTCACCTTCTGCTGTGTTTCTATCTCGCGTTGAATTGGAGACAGCACCAGCACCACCATCTCCCCAGTTGCCACGATTATTAAAGCTGCGTCGATACCTGTAACGATGAGATGCTTGTTGTTGTTGTTGTGTGAGGAAGAAAGAGGCGGCTGAATCACGCACCGAGACTCTGTTTCCAGATACGTTTCCCGTCCCACGCCTGTGGCGTCGTCTCGCGGAGAGAAGTGCCTCCTCTTCACTGTACATCCCCTCATCATCCCCTTCTTCCTCCTCCTCTTCTTCCTCGTCACTCACTACAGAATCGGACGACGGCTCCAACACAGCCTGTGTTTGTGATGAGGCGTAGTCCTCATCACGGCGCAGCATATGAAGCAAAATGCGACGACCCAAACGGCTTCCAGCACGAGTTTCCACACCTGCGGTAACCCCTTCCGCGGTGGCGGAGCGCGCCAAGCGTGTAATGAGCGACTCACGCTCTGTTCCACCTGGCATGGCGTTGGTGCGGTCAAAATTAATCATACGTGCGCCAACAAAAAAGTCCTGTTGTAATTCCCCATCGGCAAGTGGGGCGACAGATCGGGCATGAGCTTCGTCTTCGTGGCCATCTGTGGGAGGTCGCATAGACGACAAGGATGAGGGAAGTCCACGCTGGGATACAGGTACAGTATTCTCTGTGGCACTTTCCACATTATTTTCATTCCACGCGTCATACATTGAAAGTTGTCCATACTGATTGATGGTGTAAAAAGATTGCATTAATGGCGAGACAAGAATATCACATAATGGCAATGTGGTAATAGTTTGAATAATCGTTCCATCAACAGGGGACCAGCGGATAATCAAGTTATCCTGCGCGGCAGATAGACATTGAAAGAGAGAAAGACGCCAATGAGCAGAGCGGTACCAGGCGGGAGCATTATTATCAACGGTACTCACACTAGGAGATTTTTTCTCACGCCAAAAACGTGGATCAACCCAGCGAGCCACTATCACAGGGGACTTATGAATACGACAAACATTAAACAACCGTCCAGCATCACCACTCTTTTGACGATTCTCATCTTCATGGATCTTATGACTATCGTTGTTGTTTCGTTGTACACTTCCTTCTACTTGTGTCATGGCTGAGACACGATGCAGAGAGTAGATAAACATTTTTCCCGTGGACCCAAGTGACTTGCGTTGGACTTCTTTTCCTTCTGGCATATGAGGTGGGACACTCTGAACCGAGCAAAGAAGAAAACGCGCGTCTGGGGAGAAGTCCAAAAGGATTGAAGGCTGATCATACCATGGGGGATCCTCTTTCTCCCTCGCTACAAACGTGTCAAGTATGAGTTCCTCGCAGAAGGTTCCTATAGATTCCTCTTCCCATGCTTGCTCTCTTGTAAAGGATGGACACTGATCTTGCCGCATTCCTCCACGCAGTGCAAAGACGACGAGTCGACCTTTTGTTGTCATGAAAGCCATAAGGGAACCACATTCCGATACGGTAACAACTTGTACCTCATTTATGATGGCATCGTTAGGGTTTTCTACATTTTCCCCTGAGATGCTGTCAGGGTGTCCACCACCACTACCACTACCACCACCATTAGTATTATCACCCTCCTCATCCTCCACGGGGTCAGAGGTTGATGCAGGAGTCTCTTCCGATGGTCCAGCAGTTAATAGTCCACGTGCCATCATGCGTAGTAAAAAACGAATTTGTGGCGAAGATGTCGCACGGGGATCTATCGGTTCACCTGCAACTTCCGAGTGTTCCACTAGGTTTTCTTCTGTGGTGGTACCATAGCCGACACCACCCACCTCAGACACGCGTTGCTGCATTCCATTACCACCAGCTGGAATGAACTCGCTAGACACACGTGAAACACCTTCGGGGGAGGTGAAAATATGGTGTGCTATTGGTTCATTTGGTTCACTGCGTGAAAAAACTCCTTGACCCTCGTGTTGTCGTCGAATAGGAAGACCTTTCGAGCCTGTAAGATCAAACCGATTTCTTCCACTACCCTGGACAGATTCAGAGAGATCTTTTTCACCGACACCTTTAGTCTGGCTTATTAGAGCACGAGCTGTGATGTTTTCCATCGCTTGTAGCTGCAACTCAACTGGCACACTCACATCCTGAAGTTCAAGCAACGAACAAGTGGTGCGAAGAGCTGTACGGGCGAGAAGGTGTAGTGAAACAGGACGTGGGCCATGTAGCTGTGCGTTTTCATAGGGTCTTCCAGTTGATAGTGCTGTGAGAATGGCAAGGCGAAGCCCTGACCCATTCGTGGGCACACTCACTCGCTCCGTTGCATTGCTATGATTGCTGGCACTGTGGCCGTGAATACTATTGATGATATTCTTGCTCTTGCTCTTGTTGTTGTTGTTGTTGTTGGTATTCGCTAGGTTGAGCTCATTGCGGAGAGTGAGAAGGCAAATAGTTCCCGGATCCGACGCCGCTTGTGCCCCTGTGAGGAGCTCCAATGCCCCCATTCGCATTAGTTCCGCCATATTCGCTTTATTCCCATACATCCACGAACTTATCATGTGATCTTCTCGTTCTTTATCGTCTTCTACATATTCTGGCCTTTCCTCTCCTAATTCCTCTCTATCTTCACATAGCCCCGTCTCTTCATTTTCCAAGGAGGAAGATGAAACGGAGTTGTGAGAGAGGGAATGAAAAGATGAGGATCGATTTGATGTCTCATCGCAAAGCTGCAACGCACACTTTTGATACCACATACCTGTCACGGCTGCTCCTGTAGAAAATTCTACATTACCCAATCGCTTAGATATACTGTTGTGTTGCATAATGCAATCTATGAGCTCCGCTACAGAGCCTATAATCCACGCAAGAAGCTGCACGCGAAGGGCGACTTGGCCCAATCGCAATTGGGATATGATGTACAGATCATTACGTACAATTGGAGGTTTTGACATATATGTAAGCGTCTTGCCTGGTTGTTGCTGGTGTTGCCTTTGTCGTTCTTGTTGTCCTTGTACCTCCGGGGACTCCACACCATTCACCAACGCTGCGCTTCGTACAATACCGAGTAGTAGCTCCCAGAGTCGACGTGAGGATCGTTCCTGCTTTGAACCTTGCTTTCCTTCTGGTTGTGCCTCTTCATCTTCCTCTGATCCTTCTTCTTTTATGTCCTCTTGGGGATTCAATTCTTTTTCTTCCCCGTAGGGCTCTGTCTTGCGCGTTTTAAAATTGTTACGAGCACATCGCCCACATTGCTGCATAACCCAGGTCGAAACACGATCTGCATTATGCCGTAACAAAGGAGCGCAGTGGCAAAACAACGCTGCCACCCCACTACCAAGCTCTGTTGATACAATATCCGTCACATCTTCATCTGTACCATCTGGCGTTCTGCAATTTTTACTACTATTACTACTACTACTATTCTTGTTATGGCTGCTGTTTTTGACGCGAGATGGATCATCAGCCGCACAGTGTTCATAGGCAATAGGAGTGGGTGGCAACGGTGTACGCTCCAGTTGATTCGCCTCTAATAAGAGTCGTTGAAGACTCTCCTGCATCTGTGCGAGACGCTCCAACACTGTTTGCCGATGTCGTGCCCACCCCAAAACCACGACATCGGCCATCGCCACGGCTTCTGCAAGTCGCAACTGCGCCCAAAGTGCGTCCGCGTAGGCGACAAACACTGCCATCAGCCCCGCCCACACCGGCGAAAGCTTCGCCATTGGTTTCCCGAGAAGCGACTCCGCGAGGCGCGTGAGGAGCGGTGGCATCGTCTCCTCCTCCTCCTGTGCCTTGAGTGGGGCGGTGGCGAGGCGGGAGAGGCTCTGTAAAATGGCAGTCATCGCCTCCTCCGTACTCTCCTGCGGGGACGAGGCGAGCGCGCGCCAGAGGGGGGTGAGGGACGCCTGAAAGGCCGCATCCACGGCGTCGTGATTGCGCAATGGCAAACCCTTTGGTCCACCCCGACGCCGCGCCGGCAGCCGCTCGCCTGGTGCGAGTGGCTTGCCATTATTGTTATTACTGTTGTTGTTGTTTGTGGGTTCGTTTGTCCGCGTGGAGGGCGTTACATTGCGACCGGATTCGTCGGGTGTGGGGCGCGGCTGTAGTTTGCGGTTCACCTCCACCTCAAGGGCACGCACGGTCTCGGTGAGACCGAGTTCGAGTAAGATGTCTCGAAGTAAACCTCGGCTCTGGGCGGATGCGTGGGCTTCAGGGTGTGTGTTTGGTGCATTGGGCGGCTGTGCGTGTTGGGGCGGAGTCGGAGGCGCGCTGCGGACGTCCGATTTGTGACGTCCAGTGCCTTTGTGGCGCGCACTTTTGCGTTCTTGCGGCATGTTCGCCGTGTTAGTTGGTAATAGATACTAACTAATAATAATAATAATAAATAATTTCTTCGCGAATTTTTTTGGAATGTTTTCTTTGGTTTGTTTGTTTGGCTTTCTACTCTTCTCTTCTCTTCCTTTTTTCTTTAAATTTTCTTTTCGACAAACTCGAGCACTACGAAAGAGAAAGAAATCAAAAAAAAAACTTGATACGCTTTTAACGTAAGTACTGTTCAGCTCCCAAAGCTGCAACAGCTCTAAAAAGAAAATAAAAAAAAACCATCCACCATCAAAGTAATAATTTGAAAAGAGATATATGTATATATATATAGAGAGAGAGAAATAGAAGAATACACATATATCATCTTAAATGATAATGATCAAAACGTTGTTTGTAGAGTTAAGATGATACCTTCTCTATGGAAACGCAAATGTAACGAACAATTAGAAAAAAAAAGGGAATATCACCCTTGGTGCTATTACAATGGCACCATAGTGAGGCGTACAGGTCAGGAAAAAGCGGAATCAGAGAGATAAAATACCAAAAAGAAGCGTACATAATGAACCAACTACACACGAACAGCCACACACATATACACACTAAAAAAAAAAAAAAAACGTTACGCGAACTCACACCATAAAGCATGTGCAACAAACACAGCTCCACAAACAAAATTCCAAATGAACCGTGGCTCCTTATTTTTTATTTTTTTTTGCTTTCTCTTTTATCTTTCTTTAGATTTCCTTTTATTTCTCTTTGTTACTCATATTAATAATAGTATTTAAAACAACAACAACAACCATTATTTCCTCCACGTAATTCATGATTCACTTCATTTAAGCGTCATATCTTTTCCGTTCCCGTCGGCCACAGGGGATACAATACCTATCACACTTTGCAATGTCATGTGCTCTCGACGAAGCAGTGCGAGAATTTCCATAAACTGCTCTCGCTCATCGTTTGAATTCCATGATGGAATAACCGTTGGTATCCATGGCAGCTTTCCCGATGCCACCCCTCCCTCCTTGTCCGTTGCAGCCGTGTTGTTCGTGTTGCTACTGCCCACCCCACTGCGTCGTACTCCGGTATTTGACACACTCGTCTTACTGAGAGGTCCATCTGATGACATTTGAGGTGCCCGACGCACCGTTGTTACGGAAAAGGATGATTCCCCTGTTTGTCCTCCTGTACCCAGTGCACTTCCTGCGACACCACCTTCGCGATAGGTATCGGTTGTGGATCCCAAAGGTACTCGGACCGTCATTGTCGGCTGAATCTTCTCAATGGCGACATCATCAAGGTAGGCATCTAATATATCATACGCTGTTCTATGGTCAAGAAGTTCGGAGACAAAAAAATCCACCGCATTTTGTACAAGCGCGGCGCGAATGGGATCAAGCGGGGAAAGTAACGCCTCTGCCTCGAGAAGGGCAGAGCTGTACAAGGCACCTATATCCTCTGCACTTGTAACCATTGGGTATCGATATCGATGATGATGCGGTAGGGCACTACCTTCCACCCCAGTCGTTGCGGGGCGAGAACGGGGAGGTATGGGTAAAGGTGAACGCCTATTCTTCCCACCCGAACCCTGAAGTTGTGGATGTTGTTGCCCTGTTGGAGGCAGTGAGGGTGCTTTTTTGGTGTGCGTAGGGTTGTGGCTGCCCGTGTTGTTATCCTCACGCGTAGGATTAAGGTCCTTTTGCGGAGGTGCGGGATCTGCAGAGTGACGCAGTTTGTCCGCATCAAGTCCACGTAATAGCGCTGTCATGAGTCTCGTTACAATAATTCCTTGTGGTGGGGTTGCCTCGGTTGTACCGTCCTCCAGGAGTGACTCGGCGAGTTCTACAGCGGGATCCTCAAACAGAGCAAAGGCGGAGTTCGGGCCATTACCAGCAGTCGTGCCTCCCAGTACACCCCCTTCCCGTAATTCCGGCGAGAAACTGCTGCTGGAGTTGGTTAACTCTGCTTGAATCCGGCAAAGTCGGGCGTACGCATTTCCTGGGGCTATCCATGCCGAGATGTCGTCACTCGGCTTCCTTGCAGAGATGGGTGTTGTTGTGGCTGTGCCTTTTGCTGCTCCTGCGGCATTCACTGGGGTATCGGGTGCCGTAGTCACAGTACCGGTAGGATTACTCGTCTGGCTCCGAGGATTGGGGTTTGAGGCGTAATCCTTGATGGGGGTGCCGGAGTTTGAGAGGGGGGAGATCTGCCGCGCACTGCCTCGCGGTTTAATCTTGCTGGCGGGCTGAATATGGATTGTGCGTGGTCGCCCAGCACGGTTCGGCCGCGGAGTTGTTACTGGACGAGGAGAGTTCAGCACCAAAGATCCGTCTTTTTCCTTTTCCTTCTCCCTTTCCCGTGGCGGCGGTTGGGTTTCTTGTTCCTGTTTCACTGAAAAGGCGGTACCGAGGAAGGAGGCAAATCGATCGAGAAGGTCTTCTTCCCAGAGGAGGCGATACAAGTCACAAACCCACTTACGATAAAAGACAACGACGCGCTGGTCCACGGCGTAAACAGCGGGAATAAGTAGATCTAATGTGGTACTAATCACACGAAAGATAAGTAGGGTAAGCTCCATACGGATTTGCTCCTGCATCGCCTTGGCACTCGCTATGGAACTCTGTACAAGGGTAATCATCACCTCCAACTCTGCTCCCATTCGCTGAGGAATACTAGAAACCGTTGCATTCTCTCGTTGTTGTTGTTGTTGTTGTTGTTGACTTGGTCCGCTTGATGCACCGGTTGAGGCTTTGGGTGGGTCATCTTCATTACAGGCCTCACTCTCCCCCAACTCTCGTCCTCGGGCCAGGGATTTGAGGAGGACGTAGAGTACCACATCCGATGGACGCACAAGCGATGCGGAAGCGTTTGTCACAGCTGTACCATCTGCCGCAACTCCTGTCGCAAAGAAATGATCGGATGAATCGACGTAGCTTCCAGAGGTTACAACTTCTATCCCCTTCGCCACGGTTCCCGCACCACGAGGGCGGGCGAAAGACCCTTGCAAACGCCCCGATTCCTCTCCTTCCGCAAACAAGGCAAAATCAGCCGAGTAGTTTCGCAGCAATGGGAATAGAGTTGTAAGGAAACTAAGAGCAGCCGGGGTCGGAATCATAATTCGACCAATCATATCCCCTATCAGTCGTCTTTGTTGTTGTTGCTGCTGCTGCTGCTGTTGTTGTTGTTGGGAGGGTTGGGAATGATCGGTTCCTCCTGTGACACTATTCTGAAGCTCCGTGTCATCTACACTACCAAAGGAACTGCTAAGAGACGGCGCGGCGGAAGGTCTTCCATACAGCAGACCATCCACAAGCACAAAAAGGTGAAGAGCGGTAGGATGAACACTGCGTCCATTGGGTCCAGTTTGGTCCTCCAATCGAAGGTTTTCAGCATCCAAATCCATCACACGTCGACGCAACATGGAGGAGTCCAAAGATCCCACTCGCGCGCTGAGACGAGCTCCATTAGCCATACTCCCATTATTTACCACACCCGAACGGGCGGTGGCGTCCTTTTCACTCCTTACTCGACGACCAAGGCGACCATGGAGAATGTCCGTTAACGCCGTCACATCACTCTGCGTGATGCAGCCGTCGAGAAAGTCCCGAAACTCCTCGCGTCGCCACATGTCCCGACTAGTGGCACTTGGCAGTGGTTGGGCACAATCCACAACGGGCGAAGGATGAGCTAAGGGGTGCTGGGACGGACTTGTTAAATTGGACGCATGTTGGTACGCCGCGAGATCGCTGAAGTTTCCATTCACACTGGCTGTGGTGGAGGTGGTGATGGAGTGCGCCGAGTGCCAGCGACTGACATTATCAATAAATAACTGTTGTAATTCCGCGCTTAATGGATTCGCGGCACATGTGTCTATCGGTTCGGCTCCCTGTGCTGTCACTGTTGTTGTTGTCCTCGCCGTATTTCCGGCGGATCGCGTCGTTTGATGGAGTTTTCCACCTTTTGAAAAGGCGCTCTCCACAAAGCGACAGCGTTCCGCGAGCTCCGCGAGAAGACGTTGATCCTGTTGAAGAAAAACATCCATCTCAATGGAGTGACGAAGGTCCCGCAGAAGATGCGCCACGAGTGTGTCGACGGCGCAAACAAAGGCCCGTCGCTCCTCTTCCCGCAGCGTCGCCTCAAGTCGGGCGAGGGTGAGGGAGAGCTCCACACTGTATATACGACAAAATATGTCATCGCTTTGTTCGAGACATTGCATGATGGGGAGGAACTCGTTGCGCATCTGTGTGATGGACCCAGGAAGGGAAAGTAGGGTTTGAGCGAAACCCGTGGCAAACGACATTTTTCCTTCACACACGCACGGCAGTGTCAAAAGTGTGATTAAATAGGAGATCACAAACAGACAAAGGTCTCTTTTTTTTTCTTTTTCTTTCAACAAAAAATAAATACTAAATAATAATAGTAATGACTGCAACAATAACTATTTTCCTTCCAAGAAGACTCACTTAATTACTCAGTGTAAACTGACCAAGTACACCAAAAAGTGCACAAGCACGCAAACAAAAACAAAAACTAAACAGAAAAAAACAAAAAGCTCCTCCTATACATATATATTTAAAAGATATGCTTACTTTGTATGTGCGCTATGTTTGTGTAATACTATAAATTGCACAGATGGACCCTCACGCAGAGTATCACTACACTATGTGCTGGCAACTAATGATCAATACAACCAAGAGAATCAAAGAATTACCAGAGAGCAAAAAAAAAAAAAACACACATAATATGAAGCAGTAACAACAAAACAACAACAGCAACACCAAAAAGAGTCTATGAACAATGGCACACGGGAAAAAAGTGAGTTTAGAGTACAAATTATTTTCTTTTCTTTTACTAGAAATATATGTATTTCTTCACTTTAAGAAATTTTTTTTTTTTGTGTGGTTTTTCTTGTCTCAACGTTTCTCTTAGAAAAATTCTCTCCCTCTCCACTGAGTGTGTGAGAAACACATTTATTTTTTTCTCCTTATTTGTACCTTTACTCGATGGTTTGTATTTTTATTCGTTTGGCTTCGCCTCCCCCTCTCCCTCCGCCATGTTTTTTTTTTTTTCTCGGTTTACTCTCTTACCCTCCTTTCTTTGCTCCTTCATTCGATGCCCTTGACAGTATGATCCTTCTTTCTTCACTCCTTATTTGTTTTTGTATGGATGAACTTCCTTGTTCTTATTATTATTATTATTATTTTTTTTTTTCATCTCGTCCTCACCAATTACACCCGCACTCACTCTCCGCAGATAACTCCCACATCGATTGTAATAAACAAAACAAAAGGCACAAATGGTCAAACAAATAACAAAAAACAATCATCAACAACAACGGCAAAGAAATAAAAGAGCCCATTAGACTTTCGCATCGGCCACCATTTTTTCTTCCTCTGTTGTAGGTTTTATGAGCTCCTTCTGCTTCTTTGTCATGTCAATAATATAACGCAGTGAAAAGTAATTTTCCTTTGCCAATTCTGTCAGCATGCGGTGCTGTTGCAGGGCCCGTTGCAGCACCTTGAGTGCGGGCAAGGTGGTGCTATGATCCTGTGCAAAACCCCCCGCACACTCATTGGAGTGCAACATCAAGGACTGTGCCCATAAGAGAGCCTGTTCAATCCCTCGACTCTCCTCCACATCCGCACTCACCCATTGCACGAGCAGCGCAAAGAGTGCGGTTGGGGTGGAGGAGACCGCCACAGGAATCGCCTCACGCGGCATGCGACGCAAACACTCCACGCCGAGGGAGTGATCGTCCAGGTTGAGGGCACCCATGAGGGCCATGACGTGTTCCCCTCGCTCCAGTTGCGCTCGCACGTGTTGCGTGGTCATAGCAGCGTGTAACTGCAGCGGTTGGAATCGCGGTCGTGCGACGCGTGTGGAGAAGACGAGGAGTCCATCGGTGGTGGCCGCCACGAATTCGGTACCTGTGGAGGAAAAGGTGACATCCATGGTACGCGCTGTTAAGGCCGTTTGGCGCTTTCCAGTCGCGAATTGACGGTGACGGCTACCGGGTAACTCCAGCAACTTTCCACGTCGTAAGTGAATGTCTGTGTCGTCAATGTCAATATCATTCACATGTCCAGCCTCGGTGATTTGACGCCACTGGTACTGTTCCTCCGCCCCTTGAACATCCAGATTGGTGGTAATGGGCCATTTGCGTAGCATGTAGCCCTGTAAGGCGTGGTACAAGACGAGCCACTTGGAGTCTCCACCGGCGATAATTTTTTCACCCTCGGGGGAAAAAGCAATCGTGGTGAATCGAGCACTGTAGTTGGAACTGCGCGGTCCCACCGTCTTATTCCAACCACCTACGGCATCAAAACCGGTTTGAAAGGTTTTCAATAGAATCGGTTCCGTCGGCACAACCGTTTCATAGACGGTGATCTCTTGCTTCATCGTGAGTACCGCTAAACGACGTCCACTTGCGCTAAATGTCACACTTAATACCTCTGCGCCGACATCTAACACCTCTGCATCCCCTTTTAGTCGCTCCCCGCTATCATTACGGTTAAAAAGGTCCCAAAAAATGAGATTGTGATCCAATGAACCCGAGACAATGGCTGTCCCAGAGGGGTGAAATGCGAGACACGCTATGGGGGATTCATGTCCTTGTAAACGTTCAATTAATTTCCCCGTTTGCACAGAAAAGAGGAATATATTATTTGCCTGACTACTGCCTACCGCGAGAACCTCACCCGATGGGTCTACAGAGATACACGAAAGCTGTGTGTGTGCCTCCCCTTCTGGCATGTGAAAGACACGAAAGTGACGATAACGCACAAGATCATACCCACGAGCCGTACCATCACGACTACACGTAAAAAAAGCATTCGTTGCCGCACTTGTGGCGATCCCAGTTACGGGAGCTGTGTGTTCGGTGAAGGTCACGTAACACTGACCGGTGGCAACTTTCCAGACTTTCACCTTTCCATCATCTCCACCGGAAATAATACTGCAGGCATCCGCCGTAATGGCTGTGCGGGCAATATCATAATAGTGTGCCTGTTCCTTTAAGACATATGCCTCTGATTTCCAATCCCACACGAGAAGTTGTTTTAGGTGTGAACTTCCAAATGCAATAAAGTCTCCACTCGGGTTAAACGCCGCAGCTGTGAGGGCTTGTGCGGAGATGGAGAGTAAGTGCACCAATGCGAATTCGGCATCTGAGGTGGAGTGCACTGCAAAAATACCCGAGTTGTACCCAATCGCCACAAGTCCCCGACGACGATGAAAGCATGCGACGGAAACATTTCCTTTATGTGTCAATAGGTGTTTTCGCTCCACCTCAAAGGCACATCGCAGGACATCTGGCAGATACGCGTCATCGGCGGCAGAGACACGGACTCCTTCTAATCGCAACTGCTCTAACCGTTGCTTCTCCAAAAAGGAAGGCGGCAGCGCCCCCTCATCCTCCCCGTTATCATTATTAAACGTATGCTTATCCCCGTCCTCCTCGTTTGGGTGTGGGGTATCTCCGTTTCCCTTCACCTCGCTTGGGCTGAGGCGGGCGTTGAGTTGTGCGGCGGCAATGGCGTGTAACACCTCCCGCCGCGTAACACCTGTGCGACGCCATGTGATGACAACATTATCCAATGCTACACTCAACACCCGTGTGCAGTCCTCATTGGCAAACCACGCCCCTACCACCCCGGCACGGTGCCCGACGAGGGCGTTTTGTTGAATAGCCATACCCTTATGTTGCAGTTTGCCTTGTCGAGGGTAAATCTTCATGCGGGCGTCGTGTCCGCTGAGGAGAATGTGTTCGCTGTCCGGCGTCCACTCGATACATGTGATGGGAAGCGTAAGTGCGGCGTGAAGGTTCTCAATGCGATGACACCCATGAAAAGAAACGGTGCGCTGTGATGGGGCAGTGTAGACCTGCAGCGTGTTCTCCAACGCGAGGGCCACGTATTTACCGCATGGGCTAAACCGCAAACATCGCACTTCACAGTCGGGGGGAAAGGAGATGGAGTCCAACACGACGGCGGCGGAGACGGCGTAGAAGAAGCCCACCCCGCGATGGCCAATAGCGATGAGGAGGTCGCCATCGGGGGAGAGGTCAAAGCATTGAATGTTGCTGTTGCTGCATGGGTGGGAGCGGTGCCCTTCCTGCTGAAGTTGAATGGCGGAGATGTAATTATTCACGGGGGAGTAGAGTTGGCGAGCGTCAGGGGAGAAAACAACATTGCCGCCGGTGTAAAGCATGCCATGCACGGAGGCTAATTGGAAGTTTGTCTGCATTGAGATGAAAATTCCTTTTCGTTTTTTGTTTTTGTTTTTGCTCCCAATTCCTTTTCCTTCTCTTTTACTCAATGTGTTGATCAAGAAATAGTAATAATAATAGTAATGATTATGTTCATCAATGGAAAATAAACATAGACACACCCGCATAAACAATTAGACAGCGATAATCATTATCAAAGTGTAATACGAGTGATTAAACAACAACAACCAAAAAAAAAACAGAAAAAAGGAAAAGAGAACCAAACAAAAATATTAACAATAGTAATCGAATACAGTAACTCAACAAATCAGAAGGGAAAATGCGCATACACATAGACATATAGATACAAATATAAATATACAAAAAGCAAAGAAGAACATAGTGATCCTTAATATGACGGAGGAAGGAAAAATTAATAGAAGAATAAACTATCAAGAAGTGGCACATCAAACTGATGTTCATCGAATTTTTTTTTTGTTGTTGTTGCCTATTGAAATTTATCTTTTTTTCCTTCCAAAAAAGAAAAAAATAATCTTTCCTCCACTTTTTCATTCCATTTTTTATTCTTCGTTTGAACAGTCAATAAAAGGCAATTACATTATTGTTAAAATTTCTGTTTTTGTGCTTGTGTGTGCAGACTTATTTATAAGTCTTTATAAATAATATTTTTATTGACGTTTCAGTGTGTGTGATTTGAATAATTTCCTTTGTTTTGTTTTCAACTTCAACAATGCTTTCTGATTTTCTTCCCTTTTCGTCGCCTTTTTTTTTTTGTTTTCTGTGATGCATCGTTATTAGCACTATTTTTTTTTCTTTTTTTAAATTATTTTATATTTCTTCTTTGGAATCCCAATTCCTTTCTTTCTTTTTTTGGTTGGTGTCCTTCTTCTGCTTTGCTATATATATATATTTTTTCTTCTTTGTCTTTTATGGGAGATGCTAATTGGTCTTCTTATCCCTACAGTGTGGTGTCGGCGACCACCTCATCATCGAGGTCGGCATCAAAGTGTCCGAGCACTTCCCACTGCGAACTCCTCTCCCGTGGCATCTCCTCCAACGCCGGCAATGCCCCCGGAAGTCGTTCGGCGACGACACTGTAAAAGTATTGCGCCGTACTAAGCATATGCTCATCATTCACCCCCACACGACGTAGGAGGGGTGTGTACACATCCAACTTGAGCTCTGCTTCGGGTACAAGTCGACTTGCCACGGTGGCGGCGGCGGCGCGGAGGAGCCAAACCGTTGTGAGTTTATCCCCCGCGCCAAAACCGGCGGCGGCGCGAATAGACGACGCGGCGGCCCGTGCAAATCCCGCACTTGTACGCTCCGCCGCGGAGGTGAGGATGGCGTAGGTAAAGGCAAACCCCCCCAACGCGGCGGTGCCTTTGGTGGAGAGCATTGAAAGTGCCTTGTCCTGTAAGGAAGCGACCTGTTCATCGTTGATGCTCGCCGACTTGCACAGGGCTGCCATGGCTACACCGGCTGTAGCGGTTGTGGCAGGTGTCTCCGCACGTTCCCAAATAGGCATAATCATGTCCATTAATTTACCAATATGTCCTAACGCCTTGGTGAAGTGACTGTAACGTATGACAACGGAAACAAAGCGACACATCACACCGCGGAAGAGTGGGGTGTCCACAGCTGCCTTCTTTGTGACCACGGTACCAAGAATGAGGTCTGCATACTTTTCCGAGCGTTGCAGTAACTGAATCACCACACGCAGTGCGAGAACGCGCGCCTCACCAGCGTCACAGAGAGCGGCATTAAACATGGCAAGTGCCATCGTCCCTTCCACCATCTTCTCTTTCCCACTAGCAGGGTAGTCCATGAGCATGAGGCATAGCTTGACAAGCGCATGCACCACTTGCCCTTCATTGCGCGTAAAGAGGACCTTAGAGCAGCGACCTGCCACAGTATTCGCCGCCCCCCCACTAACACGTCGAGGGGCAAAGGTGAGAATATCTTGAATACCCTCCACGGCCTGAACCTTTTGCATCGGTGTGCCATAGTCCAGTCCACGGTTATAGAAGGCCATGAGCGTATCAAAGAGCCGTGGCTCCCCATCACCAAGGATGGTGAATTCTGGTTGCTCTTTCGTCACCACAGCACGGGCGGTGGTGTCGAATTCGAGGAATACGTCCAAGTATTGCAGAAGATAACGCCCTGCCGCACGCTTACTCATTGTCAAGTCTTGCTGCTCCTCCTCGTCGAGGTCGGCCACCACACGAGCCTCCAGAGAGGCGAGAAGTCGTGAAATCATTCCTGCCCCAAGCGCACGTGTTTTGCTTTCCTCACTATCCCCAAGCGCCTCAATAGCTGCACGAAAGACAGCTGAAACGCCATCTACACAGTCCAGTGAAACGCCCAGCCCATACGCCTCGGCAGCCAGGAGTGCACCACACCGCGTCGACGGAACACGCAGCGCTCGTTGCCATTGTTCCATAGGTACGTTTTCGAACTCACGTGGGAGGTTTTGGAGAAACTTACAATAGGTTTCACTTGCCCCATCAATCTCTTGTACGAGAAAGGCAAGTAAAACTCGTCCTGTGTCTTCCACATAACGCCGCATCTCTAATTCAGCCTCTTCCACATCAAGGATGGAATCGAGGAGCTCAAGATTGCCAAGTGTATAAGTGGGACGTTGAGAGAGATACTTAAATACCAGAGCAAGAGCGACATTTGGTTTCACCTTCACTACCTCCACTACACCACGAACAGATGTCTCAATTTGAGCCTCAATAGCACTTTCAATAAGGCGTGGGCCAACAGACTTGGAGACTTTGGCAAACACATCACGGGCACTCTCTTGTACACGTGCGTCCTTCTCCTGCATACCTGGTAGTACACAGCCAACAATTTGACCTCCCATACTCACAAGACGCTTAGAGTCCACGTACGAAACCACATGAGAAAGACAGGTAAGGGCACCAAGCTTGCTGCGACGCTTGTTCTCCTTGTAACGGTCACATAAAGCATCAACAAAACGTTCAATCATCTCATTAATTCGGGAGGTAAATTCAATCGTTTTAACGGCCACATCTACACAGTCAGGGTTCTCCGATGAGCTGAAAAAGACGAGCATATCAATGAGACCATCAAATATCTTGTTAATGGCTCCACGTAAACTTGCAACACATGCCTGCCAGGCTGCATTAGTGTCTGTGCGTACAGGTACACTATGCTCATGACGACCACAAAACATAGCTGAAAGGAGACGAATAAAGTTATCCGTACCCAACATTTCTTCAAGAGATCCGAGAATGGACACCCCACGTTTTTCCACGTCACGTGCCATTTCCACTTGTAGCACACCAGTTTCATTTCCTCCCACAGCGGCCGTATTGACATCTTCATTTTCGCCATCTTGATCAAGTAATTGCGCCAATTCTTCCGAACGTTCATTATCCCCAGCAACACTTTCCCTGGCAGCTTGGATGCGCATCTTTTTACGTACCTGTTGAACCATATGAATGAGTAGTTTAGATCCTAGTAGAAGGGAACTTTGACGTAGCGTCGTAACTTCACTCACCACACCCTCTAGTAGTGGGTTGAGAACAAATGAAAGGTTTCGAGTACCATAGAGAGTGATAATACTTGTACCAGCTGCCAACGCCACATCCCGTACGCGATCGGAGAAGTGAGAAAGACCTTCAAGAACCCATGGAAAAGCCAAGGGCAGGAACACTTGAAAAGTGCTTGCACTAAAGGTAGATGGGGAGTAGACCATGATGTACAAAAATCCTTCCTTCACAGGTGGACGTTCATCGCACATCCCTGCACGAATGGTGTCGAGAGAATCCTGCAAAACAGCATCACCACAACTGGCTACAAGTTCCACAAAAACCTGTGATGCACCAGCTTTTTCCACACTATTCGAGTTTGATTTTTGTAGAGTGGAAAAACACCAGGCAACAATGTCATCTACCATCTTTCCTCCAATTGCGGCAGAGAGGGCGGCAATAGCCTTGGCACTTGTCGTGCGAGCCTCCGCTTGTGGATCCTCTGCTGACTCCTCGAGAAGTCTGACCAATTCCTCCGAGTACGGTTTAAGGGATTTAGGATCATTCACGAGGTTCACCATGGAGGCAACAATTTGGGCTGCTTTTGGACGTGTGTGGGGCATCTGATTACCTAAACCACGCAGAAGAATAGGCACAATGAGTGCAAGTGAGGCTGGATCGACAGCATTAACAAAACGCGTGTACAGAAGAGCATCGAGGGCATTTTCGGTCTCCGTACTCGGTGAGCGTAGGGCGGAGAGAATAACTTCGACATGCTCTCGAATTTCCTCATTTGAGACCACACCGGCAACACGACGTAGCGCATTCATCGCAGCCGCAGCCACGTTATGATTTACATCAAATAAACAGGCATTGATATGTTTTGTGATTTCCGGCAGAGTAGCTGCCAGTTGCTTGGGTGAGCAAAACGCCACGTAACCAATAAAATTTAACGGTGGTACACGCATTTTAGCCTGCTCCGACGACAATCCCACCACAAGACGTGGGATAAGTTGACGAAGTCCAACCGCTGTGAGGGAACGCATAATTACACGTGCTGCATCATCGGCACACTCACTTATCTTCTGATCCTTGTCAGCGACACCCTCAAGTAATGGTCCACTAAGGGCGAGAGCGTATGGTTCAAATTTTATTCCCATGATTTCTGTGAGTACCTCAAGTAGTACCATTACCCCACAGCGTTCAGTTTGTTTCTCCCGAACAGCTGTCTGCATTACTTCTAAAATGTGATAACGGCGTAGTGAAGTGATTCCAAGACCTTGTAAAACACCAACGAGACCATAAGCATGTGCCTTTTTCTTGATATAGGATCCAGAATGAATCGTCTGTTTGAGACATTTTTCTACAAATTCATCAAGTTTCGGTGAGGTTCGAACATGTTCATTCTTTGTAATTTCCACCATAGAATCACACACGGCGCGATGTACCATAGCACTGTGGGAGTTATTGAGTGTACTACTCTGTTGTTCAATAATGGATTCCAGCAGTGTTGTCTCCTTCAATCGACAGCTGATGATTGTGAGCCACACTGTGGATGTGGCGAGGTAAAGTTCCTTATGAGAAGCCGTTAAATCTTTTGGAGGTTTACCAAGTCGGGCTTGCAGTGTAGGAGCAATGGTTTTGAGTGTCTCCAGCGAGCAATCATTTAGCACAACTCGTCCACATGTTAAAAGTAACCGCATGAGGGATTCCATACTTGGTGTTTCAGCGGCATCACAGAGAAAGAGCAAGACATCATGGAAGGCCTCACCTTTAAGAGACGAGGAAAGGACCTCCAGCGAGACGATGGCACCGAGGCCATGAACTTTACGTACATCATCAATCCAAGCCCGCTGCTGCGCCTCGGTGGTGACAGGTAGGATAAATAATTCACGCATCGATTCACCAATTCGTACCGCATGTTCTTTTTGTTGGTGACCATATGTCTGAAGAAAATAGACGAGGTCCACCCAGTCATTTGTCTCTAGTTTAAAATCTTTACCCGTTTCGGATAACATGACAAGCTGCATTGCCTTGACAACATCTGTAGAGACATCATGTAAGAAAATAGCAGCCAAAACGAGAGCACGACGACATATAGCAAAGTGTGAAAACCGGTGAAATGCCGCCGCGGTAACCTCCTTTACAGCATCTGAATGATTAAAGAGACCAAGTTCAAGGGCGGGTAAATGGGAAATCGGAATCATGGTCATGAGAAGATTGATACCTTGCTGAACGCTCTTAAAGAGTGAAGGAAAGTGCTGCAGAATCGTATTGAGTAGCTGTAAGGTTTCTGTTGCCTGTGGTAGATGTGCTTGACCCAAGTTTTGCAATAATACTCCCATAAGCTGATGTTGCGTAGAAACAGGAATCGTTGTCTGTACCGCATTCCCTCCACGACCCGCCTTAAAAGCGACGCGAGAAAAGGGTAAAAGTACAACAAATAACGGGGCTGGAATCATTTGCGTCACCGCTTGACGAAGTTGAAGAGCCATGGTAGAAATCTGTGAGACATCCGCCACTGCAAGGGATGGTTGTGCATGTAACCGTGCCACTGTTCGTGCCATATTCTCCGCCATTAAACCAAACACTGTTTGGGAAAGTAGACCCGCCACAGCATCCACAAGGAGACGTTCCAGAGCCCCGGGAAGCTCACGCCGATTCAACGCATCTTGTAAAAACGGGTATAGCACGGCCACACCTTCTGGTCGGAAGCGTCCGGTTGTACCCAAGGTACGAATTGTCGCAAAGGCAGTTTTACGTTGACGCACCGTGTCTGCAATGACATGCTTGCGACGCTCCAGTTCCCGACGAAGTGTTTCGCGTCCCTTGGCAAGTGCCGTCGCGTCCCGACGCTTCATATCCTCATAGTCATCCACAGACATACCCTTTGGAGGGCGATCAGGGTATGTCTTGAGGAGTTGTTGCTCACGCAGTGATGCATCCTCGTACTCTAACAAGGCTAGATGAGAGGAAGCCGCGATGGCACGATCTCGTGCATCAAGGGAGGTCATATACGTCACAGAGGTTTTTGTTGCATGTAAGAGACAATCAAACACCTTGCACATTGCCGCAGGTGAGACGATGCTGATCAAGAGTATGATGCCTCGACTCGCGGCGGTTCCCACATGTTCTGGTCCCTCAAACCCCAGACAGAGTTTCCCTGCCAAGCTTTCACAATGTAAGGAGAGGATGTGTCGATGCTCCGTCGCGAAAAGTTTTTCAAATGTACGACGGCACACCACTTGAGAGCTTTTACGTGTGCGACCAAGAAGTTCAGCATTGGTTTGATAATAATACGGATCCTCACCTTGCACATGATCATGTCCACAACAGAGAAGAAGTTCATACAGTGCGGTGGCCACTGCGGTCTTAGCGGTGTATTTCAGTAATGCTGTGGCAACAGGAAGAAGAGCATCCGATGCGTTATCGGAAAGAATCTTTGGACGCTCCTTTAATTCAAGACCAAACACAACACGTGTCACACTGTCCCACATTGACACCACAGCACTTGCGTCGGATGCGAGAGAATTCACATATTCAGTGAGCCGATGACGTAGTAGACCACTTCGGTGGGTAAGAAGTAACACCGTAGGGGCGTAAAGTCCTACCCGTGCAAGTGCAACAGCCGTTTCGACAAGCCCATCCACCTCATCCTCCCCATCCCCCAACTGAGAGAGGACGTCGGCGGTACTCAACATCGCACAGAGCTTTGGCGCAGACATGGGATTCTTGGCTACAGTCATACGTAACGCGAGGAAGGCGTCTGGGCGATAGATTTCCACCTCACCACAGTCCGCCAAGAGCGGTTCTGTCAAATCCGATAACACCGTGGAAGGGGCACGTTCCGGGACAAGATGCAGCATCATGGCACGACGCAATGGTTCATTATGCTTTGCCGCACGAACAGCGGCCGCCATTTCGGAGGCAACAGCCTTTTCCACGGCCGCCACGCGCAGCAATCGCCAAGCGGCGTGTGCCGTCTCCGTCGCAGGGCTCGCAAGATCACGCTCAATCATCCGGGCAAGCGCCTCCGCCGTGGAGGGAACATCTGTAAGGACAGTTGCACGCACGTCCTCCGGCACCGCACGGAGTACAGCGGCGGTGAGGGTGAGAATCGATGCCTTCTCTGCCGCCGCACGACAACGGCTCACGACGAGCTCCGAGACAGCCTGAACAAAGGCTCCCATGTCCGTGACATCTTTACCACCCTGTGTGACTTGCATGACAAAAATCGCGTAGAATTCCTGCCATTGACGTGCAACAGCCGCGGTAAGGACCTTGGTGTGATTCACAAAAGGCATAAAGAGTTGCGTAAAGGCCTCCTTACCGTGTGTGGTGTAGTAATTCATCTTTGCCTCTATGGGAAGCGCCATGAGTACCGCCAAGTGATCCCGCACCATGTCGAGTGCGCTGTGTGTGAGACCCATTGTATACAAACAGGCCTGAAGCACCTCCTCCACACTCGCCACATGCAAAAGACCTGGAACAGGCCGTCGTCCCAGAAGCCGCAGCAGAAGCGTTGGGTTTCCCTTCATTACCTGCATAAGCGCCTCCTTCGTCACCGCCCCATTCGCCCCCTCACCGGAAGAGGCGTCCTCCCTTCCTTGCGACAACGCCACCTGCAGAGTGACGGTGTCTAATAGGGAGAGTTGGCTGAGCGCCGGCCCCCACGTGTTCGCGGGGTGGGCCGCCATGGCGCGTCTAAGTCGTCGGAGGGGAGCGCTCTCCAGAAAGCACGCGTTGCCGCGCGGAATGGCGCAACTCCCCGGCAGCTCCGAATGCTTTCCGCGCGACGCGTGGCGTGTGGCGTATTGCCGCACAACGGCCGCAAGTGTCCGGAGAAACACGCCGCGCCGTTCCGCCTCTCCCGTCTGGGAGTCCGCCGACCCGCTGCCGGCGAAGACGACCGGCGCGGCGGCCCGAAGGAGTTCCTCCGCGCATCGAAGTGCGGCCATTGAGGCGCCAAACGGAAGCGCCGCGGCGTGCGGCAACACGAGCGCCCACTCCTCCGGCGAAAGCGGCGTTGCGCGGGCGAGGGATGGGAGAAGTCGACGCTGCAATCGGCGATGCTGCGAGGGCGGAAAGGCGGGCAGGCGGGCGGCGCCGAGGATGCACTGCACCACAGCCAAAGGGGGGATGGCGCGGGCGGGGCGGTTCAGAAGGCACACGTCCTCCTCGAGGAGTTCGTCCACGTGCAGTCCCGCCTCCATCGCCGCATGCCGACTGCGAAGGAGATCGGAAAGGTGGGAGGACTCCCGTTCGTTGAGGGGGTGGGCGTAGTTGAAGAGTACACGAACGGCCCGGGGAAGAAGCGGGGAGTTCTGCTGGAACGCAACCACAATGCTGGAAAGCTCCATTGGCTTAGTATATTAAAAAACGAAAAAAAAAAAGAATCGTTACTCCTTTTCGATGGAATACATTATATATACACAGATATATATACATATATATATATATATATATATATATATATAATTGTTATTGTTCAAAAAAAAAAAATGTTTTTTGTTTTTGTTCAAAGAAGCATGGGAGAGGAAAAAGTATGTTAAAAAAAAAGGCACGCAACAAGAAAAATAAAAATAATAATAATAATAACCCCAAAAAAATATTTCATCTTTTTAAAAATGTTATTATTATTATCATAATTACTCAGTAAAACAATAATAATAATAATAAATGAATTAGATACAAAACAAAAAAATACCACTTCTCACCTTGCTCCTTCTCTGCTTCTTTCTCCCTTCCTCTAGGAAAAATAAGAAAAGCAACGCGTCGAAAAAAAAAAAAAGAAAAAACGACAAGAAAACAACAAAAGAGAAAGTAACGAATACAAAAGACGACAAAAATAAAGAGAGGAAGAGGAAAGAGAGAAAAATAAAGAAGAATGTGATCATTGGAACGAAAGCATAAGTGGATTTGCCATGACGAACCTTCCCTTCTACCTCATTAGCCCTTCTCAAAGCTCCATTTGCTGTTGTTGCCCTTGAAACTTATTCGCTGCTCCTTCTATTCGCTTCTTTACACGAAGACTCAATTTATTGAGCTCCTGCGGGTTATAAATATAAATATATATATTCCCCAATTCCGTTTCCGAACATATTCCCGCTTCTTTCATGTGATCAGGTAAATGAATTTCGTGCACGGGGTTATGACTTTGGACACAACCAATCAAATAGAGTTGCTGCACCTCACCAAACGAAGCGGTACACAACTAAAGTAACAAAAATCCCACAAAACAAAACAAAACAAAAACGAATAAAAAAAAAAGGCTTTGTTTTTTTTTGTGTGTGTGTTCTTTTTTTTTTGTTTTTATTCCTGTTGTTGTGGAAGACGACGGAACTACAAACGCACACACCCTAAAAGAGAGTTAAACTTACTTTTTAGAAGTATAAACCCAAACAAACAAATTTCCACCTCTTTTCCCAACGTTATTACCATAAATTTTTTTCTTTTTTTTTTGTTTTTTTCCCCTTTCAATTTCGTCTTCCTTCATTCTTTCCCCTTTCCCTTATTTATTTAATTCCTTCAAAAACAACACAACAACACCTTTTCATTTCCCCTTTCCTTCTCTGCTCAAAGTTGGTTTGACAACTTTGTTCTTTTTTTTTGTCTCATGAAGGAACTTCATATCGGCAGATTTTTCCGCTCCTTCTGTTCATTTTCTCTTTTCATATTTTTTCTTTTTTTTTTGTCTCTTTCGCACACGACGGAGTTGCAGAGGGTCATTTTTGTTTCTCCCGCTTTTCCCGTTGAATGGCGGATTCCTCTATATGCCACGCATTCACAAATATCTGCGCGATGTGCCAAATCACTGACAACACCATTCCACCCAACGGGCACAGCGGAAACACAAGCCACACAAACACCAAACCGGAGAATGGCAAAGGGGACACTTGTGGTAACCGCGCACATCGGGCGTGAATTAAAATGTGTACAATCGTACTGCACGTCGCCGCGGTTGTGATAATCCAAACCGCAACGTATGAAAACGGTCCCCATGCGTATCCTGCAGGGCCATGCGCCAAAATGTGGGCCGTGTGAAATGGAATGGCACCCAATAATAGCAAAACATTCCAAAGCATCGCCAAGGTGGTAATGCGAAACAACATTTTGAAGTTCTTCATGACAATACCAATGATCACTTGATACTGTGCGATGTAGTAAACACACACGGCGATATCAATGTAGCGTAGAGCAAGAAATGATTCCAGCTTGTCCACGGGCACAACTGCCTGAAGGACCCAAGGAGCAATTTTAGTTACACCAATATTAGGAAACACAATCGGAAGCCAATTCGCCACAGAAAAAAAGATCATCGCCTCATCTATAGACACAATTCGATTCCCCCATATAAACACATTACGCTCATAGTGTAGGGTGTGTGAGAGTAGTGTAACAATGGCAATAGGGACAACAGTAACCGCTATGTTCGCGAATGGAACCCCCAACACCCCCATCGCCACACACGTCGAGAGCAGTGAGGTAACGCAATCGAGACCGTGATCCAAATATTCCCCAATATGACTACACTTACGAAGCCGCCGGGCGAGGCGTCCGTCGGTGTTGTCGGCGATGCAATACACCAAATTAAGAAGACCACACACGATAAGCATGGATGTCGCACTACCAAACACACCGCTAAAGTACGGCTGTAAGACAGAAAGATAAATCGGCGTCGGGGCGGATAAATGTGTCTCTGTTGACTTTTTCCAACCCCCCGCAGAGGTGAGAAGGAGGGCGGGAGTAAATGTGGCAAATGGCGGATCAAACAGTGTCTCCGGTGGCATCGCGGTGAGAAGAAGGAGTGAGGCGAGGAGTGTGGCAAAGATGCCAGTGAGGGTTACCTTGTTGGGGACCCATGTGGTTGGGTAGTACTGCACAATACAGTCATAAAAGGGGTACAGCACATACTCCGCCAGAAAGGTTATCTGAGGCGGGACACTGGGAGGATTGTCCGCAGGGGGAGAGGAGAGAAGAAGATCAAGGAGTGCCATTTCTTCCACCTCCTTTTTTTTCTTTTTTTTTTCTTTTCTTAATGTAAAAGTAGAAGTTTAACAAAATAAATTCTTAGTTTTTTTCCTTTACTGTAAGTATAGATCTAGTGTTATTATATATTTATATCCTTTTTAAAAAAAACCTTCTTCGTGTAGTTCATATGACAATGTAAAAGAAAATAATTCAGAAAACGAACAAACAAAAGGAAAACTCTTTACATCAGTGCATAACTAACAACAACAAAAGCGACGACTCATAATCATTAAATATCTCTCTCACACACAACAACAACAGCAACAACAACAACAAAAAAAAACGTCTGATGCAAGAGATATCATAATTCTTTTTGCGTGACATATCTTGTCCTTCTCAACTTTTTTTTCTTTTTTCTTCATTTTTTTTTTCTTTCTCTCTCTCTCTCTCTTTTCGCTAGTGCACCATCATTAGTCCGCGTCCACCAATTTGCTCCCGCACTGCCTGAATGTGATCAATAACCCGATTATCCGCTGTGCGACAAATGTAAACAACAAGACGATTATGAATCCCGTGTGTATTCATTAACCGCCGCATCATCTTTGGACTCCACTCAAACTCTGTCTTACCATCGTATGCACATGGCTCAATCACATTAATCGTGGAATCCCCTTGAAAGTACTTCAACTCCACCGCAAAGGCGCGATCATTGTGAAAGTCCCTAAAACCCGCCACAAGTCCATGATTGTGCATCACCACCGCACACCCGCGCGTCTCCAAAGTGGATGGCACAATCACAAACCGCTTTCGCTGCTCCGTCGCCTCCCGAATGCGGTGACAGAAGTCATACATGGGGGTGAAAACGTTATACGTCCAATCCCGCGGCTCCCGCTTTTCAATCCGCACGCGATCCTCATCCTGTCGACTTGGGGCATCATATGTGCCGTAGTACAGCGCGTTTTCGCCTTTGTGTTGAAAGAAAAGTCGGGTAATCGGGTCGGCGGGCAAATCGCGTCGCTTTTCCACGCCCGGGAGGTTCACAAACGGCGGCTGCCCCGCACCTCGTGGGGATGGGGTGTCAGCGAGGAGGGCATTTAATTCCTTACGCAGACGAGACTCATCGCCGCGAATGCGGTCGGCGATGGCGAAAAGTCCGCCCTCACGTTCGCGGCGGCCGTGAAGAGGGCGATTTTGGGGAGGCGGAGGAGAGGCGCCAAACACACGCGCCAATGAAACGAGAGATGGACGAAACATACACGGAATGAACGCACGTGTTGGGACGTGTGTGAAGTTCAAAAACGACCCGAAAAGAAGAGTAGCAATAAGAGCAAACAAAGCCTACACACCAACAGAATAACAATGACTAGACACAGACACGCAAATAAAAGGGAAATGCTATGTGACGAATTGGAAAGGATAGCGTAGATGGCTTTGGTTCGTCTCACTCAACAGGATTTTGTTGATTTTCTTTTTCTTTTTTGTTACTTTCAAATGATCTCCTTCGTCCAACCACACCGTTAGCATAAAACACACAAATTGTAAAAGGGGAGTCTGCTGTGTAACGCAATAAAAGTTAAGTGGATAAATGTGTATTACGACTTTATGTATGAAGCGAGAGGACAAAATGTGTCCTCCCGAGAAGAAGAAAAATTCTTTGTGTGGAACAAAAAAAAACCACTAAAAAGGAAATATATATGTTTAAATAAAAAGGAAAAAGAAAAACAATAAAGTAAGGTAGAGGAAAGAATGAGGAATATTACAAAAAGGGAAGCAAGATTGAATAATAAGATGAACAGCAGCCAAAAAAAAAAAATTGAGAGCAAAATCACAACAACAAAGAAACAAAAAAAAATGACCATACAGGTAAAAGCATGAATAATACAAGTTAAAATCCTTGTTGGGGCAAACAAACCACAAGTTTCATTTCTCATTTTTAACAGTATACAATCACTTCTCCTCTGGCCTTAAGAGTTCAATATATATATATATATATTTATATATATATATATATATATATATTTATATATTTCATTTGCTGCCCTTTTCAATAAATGTTACAGCAAACTACATAATTGCACAAATGGATTTACTCGGTGTTTCTCTTTTTATTATTATTCCTTCTTTTATTTTCTTCGTCTCGATTCTACTTGCCGCTTAGTGTCCATATATTAACATACACATTAAACAAGCCAACACGTATATATATATATATACAACAGCATGTATATATAAATATATAAAAATATATTTAACTATTTGTTTGTTAAATGACTTGCCTGTACATTTCGTATGGTCCACTTTCCTTTGTTTCGCGTTGAATACGCACCACACCTCCGCGTGGCACACCCAAATACGCCACCATTGGATCCGACTCCAGAATCCGTGGAAGTTGTGACAGAACGAGTTGTCGACTCCGCAGAAACGATTGCGCCTCCGTCACAGTCAGCGGCACATGCGGCGCCACCGTCTCATGTCGTGCAATATTACACGCCAACGCGTCCTCCTCAAAGAGTTGAATCGTCAACACCTTTTCCCGCGTACCGGGCCGAAGTCGACCGCCCAATTCCATCGCCTCCCGCCGCACAAGCGGTGCAATGCGTCCGGCGGAGACAATCATCATCGCCCGCGCCCCTTTTTGCATCGCCTTGGTGCGACACTCGAGGAGCTCCGAGGTGGTGAGAGTGGGGGCCGCAAAGAAGACGAGAAGCGCGTCGCCTTTCAGGGAGATTGCGGAATGCCCGTCCGTTTCGGCACCTTCACTCGGTGCAGGCGGGGAGGAACTCTTCTCGGATGAATGGGAGGGATAACACACCAAACGCATTGCATGTCGCATTGGCATCCATTGCCCCCCACTTTTATTCCCTTCACTTGTCCTGTTATTATTATTATTATTATTATTATTATGCGGGGAATCGGATTGAAGGGAATGGCGAGGTGTGTGGGAAGAGGCATTCCCCTCCGCCTCCGACTCGCCTGTTGCGCGCACCACAAAGTGACGGAGAAACCAGTCATAGTCGAGTCCATACGCGTCCGAGTAAAGTCTCGCATCACCCAAAGCCATCGCCACCGCCGAGGGATGGCGCACCGAGAAGCCGCGATCGGTACACATTTGAATAACGGTGTTGTACGCCCGGTACAGACGCACCACACGAAGCTCCTCCATCGAGGTCATCTACGCCAAACGAGGAAAAAAGGAAACAAACAAACAAACAAAAAAGAGAGAAGCTGTAAAACCGTCGCGATATCGAAAATGGAATGGATATTTGACAGAGTCCCAACTCTCTTTTACTTCCACACAAACTAAAAAAAAAAGGTCGATGAATAATTGTACCTTTCACTAAAGTTGCGGGTTGTGAAGCGTTTTCGTTACCAAACTTTCTTTTTTAGATGTTTTTTTTTTTTTTTGGTATATGTATAAATATTTTAATCAACAGAACGAAAGATGTAAAAAAAGAAGAAGAAGAAATGAATAGCAATCCAAAAAAGAGGAGCATTTTCCATTACTTTTTTTTTTTTTTTGTAAAAGGGAAAAATAAAACAAACAAACAAACAAAAAGATATTAGTTTTATTACAAAAGCATAACATTCCTTTTCTTCTTATTCTTCTTTACAGTCAAAAGATATCACAGGATGTAATCACAATCCCTCTTCATTTAATGCCCTAAACGCGCACACACACACACACACAGAAACACATACACAGAGAGAAGAACAAAACAAACCGCTTTACACAAATACCATTCCGATCGCACATCGCACAAAGATTCCTTTTTCCCCCTTTTCCATTCTATTCAAATCACCTGTCTGTATGTGACGTAATACCCCGCGGACATACTTTTCCTTTCAATCTTCACCACACGTCCACGATCGAGTCCAAAGTACGCGGCGACCGGATCCGTTGCCAAAATACGTGGCAGTTTACTCAACTCCAACGCGTATGCCTGCAGCATCTCCTTCACCTCCTCCTCCTCGAGCGGGGTGTGCCTTGGCACCAACTCATGATGCGTAATATTCACCACCAACTCATCCTCGTCAAAGAGCTGCACCTTTAGACTCAAACTGCTGCGATTGAGGTCCTCCATGTGTCGCCGCACCGTCGCGTTGACCTTTCCATGCACGACGATAATCACCCGATCGCAGTTGGCGTCCATCGCCTGGCCGTGGTATCGCTTCATTGCCTCCATGGAGAGGCCTTCGCTGAAAAAGACCATTGCCCGACTTCGCTGCGCCCCACCGACGCGTTCGCATGGGATTGTCATGCGATCACGGTAAATGACACCATCACGGGCGTCGGTGTACGATTCCTTAAACTCCTCCAACGTGCTCGGGACGACGCGGTGGGCGACTTGGTAGCGGCGATCACGCATCATCTCACCCACAGTGCGCATCACGCGAAACATCTTGTCATAGATGAGACCTTCCTGACCAATGGCGGGGCTTTCGCTACTCATCGCTTTCTTTTTGGTTTGTCTCTTTGGTTGGTGAGGGACGAATGGGTATGAAGTCTTGAAGGGATGAATGGGAACGCATCATACATTAGGAAGAAAAAAAAGAAAAGAAAAGGAATGAAATGTGTGATCATAGAGGGATATGTACAATAATTGCAGTAACACAATAAGTGGGAGATCGAGGGAGGGAGGAAACGAAATCATAGAGCGTCATGTATCGTTTCTTTCTTTTTTCTTTTCAGAAAGATCCAAAAGTTCATTTTTGATATTAATATATATATATATATATATATATATACACATATATATATATATATATATATATATATATAAATATCTATGCGTGTAAAGTTCTTTTTTGTAAAATATATTTTCTTTTCGATTTTTTTGAGGTTGAGGTTTTTCCAGAAAGAACATCGACACCACCAACAAACAGTGACTTTTCTTTCTATTATTTAAACTTTTCTTCGCGTCATTACGCGATTCACTTTTTTTTCTTCTTGGTTTCTTGTTCCATTGTAATCCATACAAAAATAACACAACACCGTTTAAAAAAATCCTCTCTTTCTTTTTTTTTGCCTTTTTTAAACCAAAAATACCACACCTCTTTCTCATCACTCCAAATGCCTAAATTTGTGCACTTTTTCCATCTTCTCTATTATCAAAGAAAAAAGA
This sequence comes from Trypanosoma mega, assembly GCA_030849715.1. Lineage (NCBI taxonomy): Eukaryota > Euglenozoa > Kinetoplastea > Trypanosomatida > Trypanosomatidae > Trypanosoma > Trypanosoma mega. The sequence continues at coordinate 12,398 of JASANV010001543.1, read as the reverse complement.
AAAAAAAAGAGAGAGAGACGAAAAGTTGATAACCAAATCGTAAGCATTTATAAGGAATTGCTGAGAAAATAGGGTCTGATCTAAGAGAATTTATCTATGCAAGCCAAAACAAATAAACAAAAACAGAAAAAAAAAACAGAAAAAAAAACAACAGATTCAATCCTCATAACATTACACAACTACTCTACGTCACTTTTTTTTTTTAATACTCATTTCATTCTATCAGCATTCCATTTTTTCCTCTTGTACTTTTGCTCACATTATTCACTAGTGATACTTTATTTTTGTCCAATTTCTTCCTTTTTTTTTTTACTTTTTCTCATTCTTTTTCTAACCATTTCTTTTCGTCCTCATTTACGTTTGTCTTTTTGTCGTTCTTTGATTTCATCCTTGTGAGGCGAACAAAAAAAAAATAATAATAATAATAACTAATAAATAGAAAGCGTGTTTTCCGCCAAAACTTCCCTTTTCTGTGTGTGTGCGCATCCAAAGACGGAGAATAGAGAGTGATTCAAAAAGTTTAAACACAAACAGTCTTCAGATATAGAGACGTCACAACCAAAAAGAAAAAGAATTGTACAAATAAAAGTAAAGGAAGACAGATACACACAGACAGTAAATAATACAGCAACAGCGAAAGAAAAAAAAAATTAAATAAATAAATATATGCATACACACATATATGTATTCATATAACCGAATAATGATAAAACAAAAACAAAAACGGTCACAAAGCAAAAAAAAAAAAACAGGAAAAACTCATAAATTCACACCGACGATTTTTAATGATTTTGAACATATTTCTGTTTCGTTTTTTTTTTCACTTTTTCGTTTTACTTATTGAAATATATTTTTATATGTGTATACGAGTTTTCTTTCTCCCATGTCTTCTTTTGTTCGTATGTGTCGTCGTGTGACGTTTTTTCTGTCACCATATTCAAATTTGGTACAAAAAACAAAAAAGAACCGAAATCCAAACCGTACCCTTCCCTCCTTCACTTTGTACGGTGCACATACCGCATCTGTCCTCTACAAAGTGGAGTGGACGCGATGCTTTGAAGCGGCCGCCCCCGCTTCTCCGCCCCGGCTGCCGGGGAGAGGACCGGATTGCGCGCCGACACCCCCCCCGGCCTCTCTCGGGGCGTGTCCCCTCCCGTTTCCCCCCTTCCCGGCACGCGGGGCGTGCGCGTCCCCCGCCGCCCCCCTCGGTCGGCCGCGCTCGTGTCGCTTCGGGCGCGGGAGGAGGCGGACGCCCCGCGGCTCGCTACGCTCGAGGGCCGCCGTCGCGCAGCGTCGCGGGGGGTCGCGGGGATCGGGGCGGTCGCGGGCGTCGTCGGGCCCGTTCCCGTCGCGGAGGGCGAGAGGAGGTCGAGCTGAAGGGCAGGAAGGCCGTGGTTGGGGGCGGCGGCCCTCGAGCGCACGGCTTGGACGGTGAGGGCGCCGTGTGTGGCCGCCGCCCCGAAACTGCTGCCGCTGCCTCGGCGACTGGCGCTGCCGTTCGGGGCCGACGAGGAGAGGCGGCGCTGGGAGAGGGATGGGGGGGCTCGGACTTTGGGTTTGGGTTTGGCTTCCGTAGGCTGGGACTTGGTTTCCGTAGGTTTGGGTTTGGCTTCCGTAGGCTGGGACTTGGTTTCCGTAGGTTTGGGTTTGGCTTCCGTAGGTTTGGGTTTGGCTTCCGTAGGCTTCGACTTGGCTTCCGTAGGTTTGGGTTTGCTGTGGACCGCCTCCGCGCGACGCGAGGTTGGTGGGGTTTCTTGTGGTTTGTTTTGCATCCCTCGTGCGGTAAATTGCCAAATAGTAAAGTAGCGTAAAAGTAAGAATTTTGCCGCGCTTCGGGCCATGGCAAGGATCAACGTTTCACGTCCAGCCAAGGCGGCAGATTTTCTTTCCCGTATGGAAAGTCTATGCATCGTGGTTTCCGTCGTTTCCGTTTCGGAGGTTTCCGTGGTGCGGCGGGCCTCTTCTGTTGGGGCGCGTGTGGTGGAGCGTTGGACCGATGCGGTTGAACTTCGACACGGCAATGGTTGGGGTGGTGGCGGTTGGGCCGTGTTCGGCGTCGGCTCGTCCACGGAGATGGAGCGCTCCAATGCGGCAATTCCCGGAGCGAAACTACGCCGATGCGGCATGAGAGGATGCGAATGGAGTTGGTGTGGAGGTTGAAGCGTGTTGGACGCGACGGAGAGAACGGGAACCTCGCGGTGGGTGATGGCAGGGGAGCACGGACTGCTACGCAGCGAGGAAAATCCACTTGCCGGCTCAGCCCCAAAGAGCAGAGCGTGAATGTTAATCGAGCAGTTCCGCGGTAACACTTCCATATCACTAAAACAGTCCAAATGCGGGTTGCGATGTCGAATTGCTTGGATACTCACATTCAGGCGTCTGGCAACGGCGCGGAGTGTCATGGGCGCTGCTGAGCCTCGCCCAATCGAAGGTTCTCCCTCACGTGGTGTTCGAAGTCGAGTTACGGTAGGACTCGCTAATAATGGCGTCATGCTGCGTGAACTGCGCACCTCACTCCCATCAAGGAGGCGCCGCGTGTCCTCGTCCTGACTTGCCGCACGGGGTATAACCACCGTAGCTGATGTGGGAAGGGCATCACTTGCGCCAAAACACGAGAGTTGTGGGTTGGACTCCATAAGTGCCTCCAGAGAGACGTCATGAAGGAGTGCGAGGTGTGCAAGCGTGATTGGCTCATTATCCGGTGTTGCTGTGCCATCCCAAAGCATCGTCGTCACACGTCCGGTAGCATCTCCATCGTCTTCTCCGAATAAGAGGACCTGGTCAACGAGTTCACGATCGACGGAATGCTTGGCGGGCAGGACGAGAGGCGTCAGGAGGGAGGATTGATCTACTAAATGAATCGAGAAATCAGCAGGATCGGGGCGTGCGGGGGATACCGACAATGATGGACCCTCTGTTGCGCCGCGGCGACTACCAGGTGTACTCTCACAACCTGTCCCCACACATTGACGATACAATGACCGTACACGGGGGAAGTCAAAGACGGCAAGGAGCGCATTAATCTCGCTCTCCTTGAGGTAACGATCATGTACGAGGTCAAAGCTCGTGATGAGGCTACCAAGCTCAAAACGAACATCTCGCACATTCTCTTCTGGTAATTCAAACAACGCCGCGACTTCGGAAACAAAAGCGTGACGTAGTTCCTCTGCATCCGTGGCGAAAACAATGTCCCACGCATCACCGCGTAGTAGCTTCTCGTGCTGTGTCGTCAGCCACATTCCTTCATCTGGAGACATGGACAATGAATGGTTATTTCTCTGAGGCGAGGATTCTCTTATGGCGTGCTGGGCATTAGAGAGTGGGACACAACTGCGCAAAGGTGTTTTGCTACATCTTGAATCCTCACTTAACCGTCCTTCACTTCGACGTGGTGTGGTTAGTAATGATAGTGCATGCAACTGATGTTGTGGCTCCTGCTCTTGTTGCAGTTGTGGGGAGAGTAGAGGGGAAGAGGGCGATTTCGGTGGCGCAAAAGAGCGGGACAGTGGTGGAGGTGGTGTGGAAACCCATTCACCATCGTCTGCATCACGGTTTGGTTGCTGTTCGCAATTTGGTACATGCGATTCCATGCGACACTTACCAACTTGTACGGAGGGTTCTTCCGTATTGAGAGCCATAGCACGTAAACGTTGACGTTTGAACATATTAATGCTCTGCATCGCGGAAGCGGCGAGAAGGTCACGCTTGTGTCGCTCATCTCGCTGAATAGGAAGTCGTGCGAGGGATTCCGCAGTCACAAGCGCCTCCAATGCCAACTTGGTGGTTTCCAACTCATCATGATATACAGAGGATACATTAGTGAATCTACGAGTATGCCCGTTAATGCGCACATGAGTGTTTAATTTATCTATAGGATGACCCAACTCATTTTCCGCGTCACTATGATGAACCACAGTGTGTTCACACTCCGCGGGCGGCGGTGGACTCGCATCCCCATCGCCTTCACCATCACCACCTAGCGTATTCCGTAAGGAGGACTCCGTCGATGTTATGGTCGATGCAGTGGTGGAATGGCTAGCAGGATCATCCTTCCCAGCAAGAGCCAGAGGGACAGAGGAGACGGGGGATGCAGTGGCTGTAGAATGGACTTCGTTACTTCTCCCTAGTACCTTTTCCTTTACCGTTGCTCCTGGTAAGGTTGCTTTGGAGCATGACATAGATGAGCGAACCTGTTTGTGGAGAAGAATCATGCTTGTGAACTCATGTTGTCGCAGACGCTTCTCCACCTCTTCATCACGGAGCGAAACAGGGAGACGCACTTCAAATTCTATTATGACATCATCCTCTTCATTTTTTTCGGTTTTGTTTTGTCGTCGTCTCTCCTCCTTATGAACTTTAACAGGAGTAATAGCCGTCACCCACTCAACTGGAATACCAAAAAGAAGAGCCACTTCAGAGGCAAACTTTTCACGCCACTTAGGCTCCTCGTCAACGTGTCTAAATAATAATTCGGTCCATTGTGGTCCAGTAAAGCCTCGACGTTGTGTCAACACATGCGTTGTAATAGGGGTAGGCCCAGGAACGCTGCCACTCCCCCGACGCCGCGGCACACGCAAAGGTGTATCGGACGGCAATGGAGCATTTACATCACTACAGAGATGCGAATTGGCAGCTTGAAGAACCTCCACATCCACACCGTGCGCCGCTGCAATAGATGCCAACGAGTCGACCCGTCGTGCGGAACTCCCACTTGACTTTTCACGTGCCCGGGAGTCGAATTGAATGTGTGGCGAAGGGGATGTGGAGCGCTCACTGCTGTCATGGTGTCTATTCACACATGGTGCATGACCATTCTCCACCTTCGCCGGGAGCGCCTCTCGTTTAATCGTATCATGCGCAGGAGGTTGAGCCTCTTGCGTCAGTGGAGGCGCTTTGCGTTGATTTCTTGACGCCGCGCTGGATGTGGGAGTGGGGGCGGGTGTTTCGGCGAGGGTTGCGGCGACGGCGACAAGACCATCAAGGAGTTCACGCACCGCTCCAAGCGCCCGTTCCGTGATCACGCGGCGTCCTATGGACTCCTCGCGTAGCAGTCCAACGTGTTTGAGACTACTAAAGGTGATACCCACACGCCGCACCCGCTCGCGTAGCAAACGGGACTTGCGTACAAACATGGTAAAATCCAGAAATGAAGGTGTAGAATTTTTTGGACTTTCAGGCTGAAACTGACGCAGCAACAGCTCTGCCTGCTCACGTGCCATTTTCGATTGTGAAACAAGCGTCTCCTCCAGTCGGAAGACATCGGACGCGGAGGACGCGTTTGCGTGGGCAGTGAAGAAGCGACCCGCCGCTGTGGACTCGAGGAGCTCACTCTGCTCAATCTGCTGCAAGAGATCCAGTACCTGTTCAGAGGCCTCCTCCTTTGTTGGCAGCGACATTGGGCGATGGGAGTTGTGTTAAGTGAGTGTGATCAGCTGGGAAAGGAATTCCCAGTTGGGTGAGGTTTGACGAACACCAGAAAACACCTTGCACGTTATTAACAATAATAAAGGTAACACACACAGGCAAAAACAAAACAAAAAAAGAAGGAATAGAAAGAAAAGAATGAGGCCATAAAACAAAGAATAGATTCAACAGTAATAACAATAAAACAGTTTTCATACATATGTACATACAAACAATGCCACAGAAAACAAAACAAAACAAAACAAAAAAGAATTAAATCTTTAAAACGTTTTTATTCGTTTCAGAACAAATTCCAGAGCATGATGAAAAAGAGCTGAAAAAGTACATATACATATGCATATATATGCATATTTTTATTTTGATAAAGTGCTCAATAATGAACAAAATGGAATTTCATACACCCAACACTTCCACAGACGCGCAACAACAACAACAAAAAGAACAGCCAACAACAATACCATATATATGTATATATATATAGAGAGAGAGAGAGAGAGAGATTTCTATTTATGCTCTCTTTTACCAAGTTTTCTACTCTTCAGTGACTGCATCAGTTACCTTACTTTCTGTTTCTGTATTGTCTGTGAAGCGCAACGCACTCCACGGAATCACACCCAACTCGACACGTTTGCGCTCCACCAGGGCCATGACGTCCTCCACAGTAACACTGGCGTCGTCCTTGTATATTCGCCGCTCCAACTCTAATTCACCACTTTTCTTCTTGTGTTTTAAACTTGCGCGATGCTGTGCTGCAGTGCGACTGTCACTACAGTGAACGTCGCAGACGGAGCAATAAAATGCCCCACCTGGACGCGCCTGAGGTGCAAGCATAATACTATTATTAAAATTATTAGTAAAGGCAAAAAGAAAGAACAGATTTACTATCTCCTTTCGAATATGTATATACAAACAAATATATATATATATATATATATATATATATATATTGTTAATGTACCCTTCCTTTCTTCTTTGAAAGGTCGATTCCAACGTTAAAAAAAAACAAAAGAAGAACAAGAAAATAAATGTGAAGAGTGTTTCTCTTTACTTTCTTTACCCATAATAGTGCATCTCTTTCTTTTGTATTAAGCAATACATGTTTGTTTGGTGGCGAAAGATGCGTTACGTACCATACACATTTGCAGAAGAGGACATAACTCACCGTTGGAGGCAGAGTTAGATCACTCCTTGGCTACTTCTGCACCCCAATATCCAGAAAGTACAAAGAAAAAAAAATGAGTTCTCTAAAAATGAAGAAAAAAAAAAGAAAAACAGTAACATAGAAACTCATGCAAAACAAAAAAGACTGTACAGTAGCTTAGGACCATGTCGGCCAAGACGATTTTTCCTCATATCAGATTTTCCTCTTCTCTCATTATTATTATTTTTGTTTATCACGTCTCGTGCATTGTGTGATGTGAATTCTATAAATGTATAATTTTTTGCTTTTTCTTAGGAATATCCCCCTTCTCTCCAAAAAAAAAAGGAAGGGGAGGGGGGGGAAGAGGTGTACTTAGCTCTTGCCTTATTTTCCCCCACCCCCGCTCTTCCATTTTCATTTTTTGTTTCCGCTGTTTTTTCGTCCTCTCATCCTCTTTTTAATCTAACGGGTTCTACGTGTTGCACCCGATGTGCGACTTTGACGCAGCTGCGAAGCCAGAATGCTCGCGACAAGTTCATCTCTACTCCGTTCCATGGTGGCAAGAAGTGCGCGCTGTGAGGAACCGCGATGTGTGCCCCCAACACTCATATTGACACTACTGTTCGGTCCATGTCCGCTACTATAGGAGTAATAGTTGAGAGTGGATCGATTACTACCCTCACCACTATTATGTAGTATTTGTCGTCGCTCCGCTTGCTCATGCCGTTCGTGTTGCGGTTGTGATTGCTGTTCAGACTGTGCGGTGTAAAATGGTTGTGGATTCTTCAGTCCAAATGATCCGCAACCGTCTGCACGTTTGGGCATTTGTGGATCTGTAAATGGTGAGATGGCAGATGGTAGTGGAAGACACTCGCCACGGTTTGGCGGGCTGAGCAGCGCTGCGGGGACTTTCGCAGTGCGGGACTTCCTTTCTTTCTCCCTCATTACAGGTGTTGTCTCATTTTCGTCCATCTCACTCTCGACAACGGATGGTGTGGCCGAGAAATGGATAGTTTCAACAGCGGGTGGCATTAACGTCGCCGCAGCCCCCGCACCTGATGCTGCTTTTGAGGTGAATGCCTCTGTTGCAACTGTACAATCCGTTTTGCAGCAACGATGATGATGATGGTAGTGGTGTACAACACCATTAAGGGATTCTCCGCCAAACGCTGTTGGACTACTGAGGGCAAGCGCCTCTAACGCGGTCATGTGTGTAGGTGATGTTGATTTCACCTCTGTCTGTGCAGCGGCATCACGTCCAACCAGGTGGGTCGCGCACTCTGCCTCTGTTGGTTGGTCCGATTCCCGCTGCTGACGTCGTTGAGGCTGCGGAGTTGGGGAGTTGGAGTTATGCGTCTTTACTGGTGAGACTGTTTGCATAGAGCGTGTGGTTCGCCTTTTTCCTGCAGTTCCCGCAGTGGCGGCTACAACTTCTGCGGCTACTGTGCTTCCCTTCGATGGTGTGGTGCATGGTTCATTTGAACTTGACGCACCAACGACAAGAAGATGGGACTGCATCCAATAATAACAATCATACAACACCTCTGCCATTGGACGACTAATTCCGAGGCCCTCCACAGCTTCCTTCAGCTCTGCCGCGGAGTGCTCGCGTAGGTATGAACGACACGCACCCGCGAGACTCCCTGGAACGGCGAACGGTGGCATCGCAAAAATGAGGCGAATACTTCCGCCAAATGTACCAGTTCCACTATTGTACAAATGTGCCATGTGCTGCAGGGCGGCACAAAGGGCAGCGAGAACTTGTGCATGCGGATTTAGAGGCCGGCCACGCTGTGTCTTGGTATTGTGTTCTAAAAGAATCTGTTGCACCATTAACATGGCAGATTCGACAGACATGACAGTTACATCAGGCGAAATGATTTTGGGAGATGGTAATGGCGGTGGGACAGGTGCCGCGCTCGAAACGAGGGCGGGAAGCTTATCAAGCTGCTCTTCCAGCAAACGAAGGCGATCGGCGAGGGCTAGTATGGTAGTGCTTTCAGCCTTTGTCGTCTCAAGACGCTCCGTCGATGCGCGAGATTTGCGAGCTACAATAGCAATCGCTTCTTGCGCATCCGCCAAGCTTTCTTGAAGCGTTGCAATGTGTGATTCGGCACACTGCAATCGATTTGGTAGGTCTGCCATCTGTTCTATTTTGAGTTGTAAATATGGAGAAGGTATATGTTCTTGACCTTCTCGTCTTCTCTCCTGTTGTTGTAGTAGTTGTCGTTCTTGCGCTTCCCCTCTCATTCGAAAAGATTCCATATCAGTGCAGAGACTATCCACGGTATGGGAAACTCTCTCGAGGCGTTCCTCCCATTGATCACAGCGTTGTCGCAGTTCTTTCTCAAATTTACTTGGCAGCAAAAGAGGATCTTGTATTGGCACTGTTTGAGGAACAGAAGAGCTCGGAAAGTGCTCAACCGCACGTGTGACATTATTGCAGAGCTCTAACACCTCATGACGAACGGCTCGACACGTTTCGGCATTCTCGCCGCTTTTGCGAAGCATCTCCTCCTGTTCCGTAAGCACAGTTCTCAAGCGCTGCTCCCACGTTGAAGCTTTCCCAAAAAGCTTTTCTTGAAGCTCCGTTGTCTCCGCAGCGCGGTCACTCTTATCATGGGCCATACTTTCCCGCATCTGATGGTGCAGAGCATCGTTTTGAGCTCCAGCCGTAGCCGCAGCAACCTCACGCACAACGAGTAGAAGCGCCGATGGCAGCGCACCCGACGGGGAATCACCAAATTCATACTCAGCCGCGCCATCACGCCGCAATATTTGCTCAGCCAACCCTCTTGAGACCTCCTCAACCAGACGTCGTACCACCGTCGGGTCTTCCCATATCATTTTTTGTTCCTCCCCACCCAACGCCCCTTGACCAACATCTCTTCCTTTTACACTGTCCTCCCCGCTACTTCCTTGCTGGTAGGGACGCATGGGGGAAATAAAGTCCGACGGGCTCCCAACGGGCAGTTCTATAGGTGAAAGTGCAATCGGATGATCTGTTCCTGGAGCTGGTGGTGAAGGCAACTCCTGTTGACTTAAGCGTCTATCCCGACTTAAATGACGATTTTGTTGAACATACTGTCCTTCCCCTGTTTGCCAAGAAGGAACCGCAACAGAAGCAGAAGCGACGTTGTGTCTACGCAAAATTTGGTTCGCATATTGGACCCAAAAAAAGCTTCTGTCAGAGTTCTCTGAGATGGTAAGCTCCATTCTTGTAGTGCACTCCTCCTGTAAAAGTCGTTGAAATACCAAATGCGCATCCATAGTCCTCATACACAACGCGAGTAAATCCTTCTGTTGGGGTTGCTGTTGCTCTTGCCGTTGCAGCAATCGACCGCCATCCGAGCGCTTACGACGACTCCTAGGGCGTCGTGACTCGTTTCGCGTCTCATCAAGAGCACCGCCAAGGACACTACCATCAGCACCACTATTGCTACTACTTTCAGAGGAGAGAGATGTATCCAGTTCATCCTTTTCCGCATCAAGACTAATGTCGAAAAGACGTACCGGATCTGTAATTGAGGTACTGCTATTCTCTTCTTGATGTAGATGAAAAATCTCTTCTTGTTGTTTGTGGTGCNAAGGCGGAAACGGGAGAGGGGGGGGGCGCGTCAGCGAGGCACAGCGTGGCTGTGTGGTTGCTGCTGCTCAGCACGCCATTCGCTCAGTCGCGCACTACAACTCGTGTCATCCTCCGCGGCCGCGGGTTTCGGGGAGCGCCGTCCGCGTTGGCGCGTTACCGCTGCTGCTTCTGCTGTAATGCGTGAGGGGGCTGTGGATGTGGCCGTGTGTTTGGAGGTGTTGCTCTCGTGGAGGTGGAAGTCCTGCGCGGCTCCGTGTTTGACTGCCCGCGCCGAGTCATCTCCTCCATCCAGCCGCGCTCCCGCTGTTGGCTGTACTGCACACCGACCCGCTCCCGCAACTCGCACAGCAGCTCCCACATGTATTGCACCACCCAAGGATTCACGTACTGCACACGAGACTCCAGCTCATGCATACGCGTCTCCAGTCGCTTCAAGCCGTTGCGCACAACGTCCATCTCCTTCACTGTGGCCTTTGCCGTCTCCCGGCCGTGTTGCACACTCAGTGCGCGACTGCGGGACGCGTTGGTGGTGCTGGCCAATGTGGCAATCGACGCATCCACGCCGGGGCTGTGACCCGCCGCCAGCACCAAGTCACCCATGCACACGGACACAGCGAAGCTGCAGCTCGATACAGAGAGAGAAACACTAAAGGCGGCAGCAGTCAAGGGCAGGGTGCCGCACTTCCGTTTCCTAAAGAGAAGGAAAAAAGTATGGATATTCCCTCAGTGCTGTCACACGGGTGTGTCGAAGGCAGGGAAATATATTGTTCCTAAGCGGGCACGTCAAAGAAAGAATAAGCAAAGGGAGCGCAAATGGATTAAAGAGTGCAGGGAGAATATGTTACAGATGAGCATAAAACATATCCAAACCACAAAAGGAAACAAACCAAAAGTCAGAGTCACCAATACGCTGACTGAAAACAACACGTTTTTACTTTTGTTTTCAAATGAAGTACTTGGGGGGAAGCGAACCATATTTATGCCTATACATCCATGAAAATATAAGGTTCTTTGGATTTGGAAAACAATCAAGTCCAAAAAAATGTACCAGAAAAAGAAACGTAGCTTTTTCTCATGAAAATCGGGATTTTTTTTGTATTGTAAAAAAAATAATTGATTGCATGTGTGAAGAAAAAAAAAGATTAGTAGATATAAAACAAAACAAAACAAAAAAACGAACACGCGCGTTTATAGCTTGTGAACAATGTAAGATGTTGTGAGCAATTCGAGCTCACTTTTTCCAAAGAGGGATTGGAAAAACAAAGTTATGTATATATTTTTTCCAAAAATTAATGGGTTATTTATGCCTTTCCCAGGAAGCCTATATTCTCTTTTATGTTTGTGTTTGTGACTCGTGACTTTCGTAGGTGCCATTTTCCATGTGGTGCTATGTGTTTACTTCTGAGAAGTGGGAAAATCAACAAAATGGTATTCCAGAAACACTCCAACAACAACAAAAATCCTCGTGGGGACGTGCTTGCTGAGAAGGGAGTTGGAGGTCAAAAAACAAAACAAAAACACTTCAATTTCTACCAGATTAGCTCACAAACGTCATGAATATCATGACGGAAAGCAACGCAATGGTGGACATCACATCCCAGCCAGCAGCGCTGTCCACATTGTTCTCGTTTAACTTAGATTCCTCGTTGCCCTTTTCGCTTTGTTGGTCGGGCTTGCCATTTGTGTCAGAAGATACATTACCTTCCTTGTCGGGACTCGGTGTTCCAAAGGAGGGGATAAAAGCAATCACCGTGTCCGTTGAGCGCCTTACTGCAGCCGCAGTGTCCTCCGCGCCTTTGACATGCTGCCCAACCTTATTACCAATAAGCCGAACTGCTTCAATTTTCGCCTTGATGGTGTTAGGATTTTGGTAACCAGCAGCTTGAGCCTCGGCTTTGATTTCATTTGCTTTCACTATATCCAACGCCACCAGCGACGATGTCTGCACTAAGCTCTCTACTCCCTCCTCAGCCTGTTGGTAGGCATTTTTCGAGGTTTTCATCTCCTCCATGGCCGATTCATGCTGATCCTCGGGAAGATTCGCAATTTTCTGTTCAGCTGAAGCGATAAAATCACCGGCCTTTTTAAGGAACCTCTCTGCCATAACCTTACTGTTAATGATAGAACTTTCAAAAAATGACGCACGTTGAGCAAATCCAAAAACGGCGGCCCTGTAAGATGCCGACTCTGCGTACATCGCGGACTCATTCACTTTCTCGACAGCAGTAAGAGCCAAATCGGCCT